>CM067080.1:3927500-3980000 GCA_033980235.1 Diadema setosum
AAGATACACTTGAAACTACACCAAAATTATTTTGTTAATGCTTCTTGCTTTACACATATATGTTCACAATGTCAACATGTATGCATGATAGTTGCAGGTGTACTTGTCCATGTCGACGTACAGGATAATTATACCTCTAAATGCATGTAATACTCCCATCGATGAACATGGCCGTAAAACAAAACGAGCACTCTCCTGTAGGTATAATGAATCAAACATCCATCATGTCTATAGTGGAGCACAATAGAGTAAACACAACCTGAACAGTCTTGCAGATTAACATAGACAGCAAATTAATATTTCCATCACGGAAATGAGAGCTGATATCTCCCTTTAACACGAAGAGACCGGCGCGCTACTCGGCCTCGTACGTGAGTATCTACGACAGGCGTGTAAATACCAATACCCTATCGCCACGGCTACGTACCTGCGCCCGCAGGTTTTACGTGACCCGATAGAAAGTGGAAAAGGAAATGAAGGGGGGGGGGGGGGTGGAGATGGGGTGGGGAAGGGGGGAAAAAGGCTGACGGCGGTGCGCATATGTATTCCTTCCCTTGTTGCCATCGTTATGATGCAAATGTTAATGGGTAGGCCTGACCATAAAAACCAGGAACCATGTCACAGGTATGGGAGGAAAAGGATTCTCGTTTTGCGATGCTTCTCTTATTGCAGAATGGCAGGTCGCGGGAGAGAAATAAAGTTAATGTTGCCTGAAATGGCGACCATGGGATACCAGCCTAGAAGGGTAAGCACCACATTACAGATGTAACCCTTCGTCTTCTTCATCTTCTTATAGTGCTTTCTTTTTAATACACCATCGCATAAAGTCATTCATGGTCGTAGGCAAGCGGAGGGGTGCAGTTATTACCCTCCGGTGGAACTTTGAAGCCTCCTTTTGTCTTTAGGCTCGGATGTAAGATTTTCGAATAATTTAAGCAGTGGTTGAGAAAGTGGGGTCACAATTCAAGAATAAGTGTTTTTTTTTCTCTCTACGGTAACATAATTTAGATGAATAACTAACATTTTGTCCATGGCCATCGATCATTTCTAAATTTTTCATGTATTCATTCATTAATTTTGTCCAACTTTAAGCAAAAAATTACCTAATATTTTACCAAGAGTGTGCGCCACATCGTTTACTTTCAATGAAAAAAAGAAGCAAAAGTTTTCTAATATGGGAGGGGGATACCCCCATCCAGCACAACCCCCTCCTCCATTCAGGGGAAAAGTTCCTGGGTAAGCAATGGTCCTGTGAAGCAATTTTAGCGGTATGTGTTCTGGTCGGAGATTACCCCTCAGTAATCATGATGTCTCCATCTTACTCCAATCGTTACAAATTGCGGAATTTTAATATTGCCATAGTACCGTGATGACGCCCCATTCGTGTAGCTTTATCAACACTTCATCAAATGGAACGTTATGCATATTAGAGTATGGACGCACACACACACACACACACACACACACACACACACACACACACACACACATATATATATATATATATATATATATATATATATATACATATATGTACGTGCATATATATTTTCACATTATATCGATCAAATAGATAATCCATATCTATTCACACACACACACACATTATAATGTGAGACACATCAGGTTAAAAGTTGCAATTCTTACAAGGCTTTTTATTCTCAAAGCTTTGTGTCAAAGTTTGTGTTTTTGGTCCATTATACCTGTAAATTTGGGGAACATTAAATGTTGTTCGAGAACAGACTTCGGCATCAGAAATTCTCTGGTGAATATTACTAATCTTTGTATACCTTTTTTTTTCAGATTAAAAATCTACAAGGCTTAAACCCCACCTCTATTATGCAAAATCAATGATTTATTGTTCTGACAAAAGTCATGAAAGTGTAATCAAATTGTTAACCGACCGACCGATATATTTGTTTAATACCAGTGTGGCATACTCATTGACTATTTTAAAACTTTTTGATAATAATCGCGATCAGAGCTGAGCAAACATTTTTGTTGAATAACTTTACTATGGCAATACACTTAACTTAAGTTTTTTTTTTGTGAAGCCCAGACCCAGTATTACCGAAAGGGGTTTCCGTATTCCATATGCTATTAAGCACAAATTCAATGATTGATTTTTTCCGCATCTTAGAACCGAATCACATTCGAACATTCTAGCCGCGTAGACCACGAAAGTTTGCCGGGGGCGTACCCGACCAGTCAAGCAATTCAATTGCGCACCGTGCATTTCCATCAATCGCCCAATTTCGCGATGTCATCTGAGTCTCGGGAATTTAAGTGTAACACAAAGCAATCCATGTTCCCGCCGAGCATGCCGGGCATGGTAACCACCTCTCCCTTCGAAAATTGGACGTGGTGTGCCTGATTGCTGCCGTTTGCTGACTGTTACTGATACACTTTTTCGGCGAACCTCAAGGGGTTAGCTTTATCCGCCCGTTTGGGGGACAGCTGAGTTGACCACATCACCGGAGCTTGTATGTCCCTGGATCTTCGCGATTCGTGAGATGTTGAGTGAGATGAATGCTTCCTTGATGGTTTGTTTGTGTGTGCGTGTGCGTGTGCGTGCATGTGTACAAATGCGTTTTGATCTAGACCGGGTAAAGCTCCCATGCATGTAAATTATGTAGACTAAACAAGTCCAAAGTAGACCAAAATCCATTATACTCCTGTCCTTTAAATTGATCAAACTCCTGTCAGAGGTCCTTAACGAAAGACTCTGGTTTTATCATTTAAAGATTTCTTTATACCTGGGCCAAAAGAAATTAAATTCTTTTAGATCTATTAAAAAGCGTGACTAGCCCACAAAGGAGATCTATATTATAATTCCCTCTTATTGTCCACGCCTGATAGTTTTTTTTTCCGGGTTCATATAGCTTACCTTTTTTGTTCATCTTAGATTTATTTTGGTGTCTTTGCAGTAGGGAAAAGCTATAGGTGAAAGTAGAGCTTGTTGTTCCGAATGTTCGCTAATCTGAAAACGAGAAAACGAGAAAAAAGTAGGCCTCTATAATATGTATCATAAGTACATAACATAAACATATGAGATACAGAAAAAATAGAGCTAAATTAGACATTTGACAGTTTATAATACCACTAAAGTGATGTTAACAAAGTAACCCCCACCCCGAATAACAGCATAAAAAATCACACACAAATACACACATACACGTACGCCTACTCTCACCCTCTCTCTCTCTCTCTCTCGCTCTCTAACACACACACACACACACACACACACACACATATATATTTATATATACATATAAGAGGCAGGGACAAACACCATTGAAAGGTGGAAATTAGTATACTTACACTGAATAATAAAAAGAAAGATCTTAAGATGTGTGTATGCAAGAGAACATTCTGCAGTGCTGTAATTGTCTAGATAACCTCTCCACTTTTGTCTCTTTACACCAAGGAATTACTAGGTGAACTCATCTAGAAATATCTCTTTTTTTTCTTCTCCCTTTAATTTTCATATAAAGTAATACAAAGCAATATACATAACGCTTACATACATAATATTTTAAGGAACTTTGAATTACATAAGTTTCAATAAAACATTGATACAATATTATAATGATATCAACTTTTTTTTTAATCTTTTGAAAATGATTCATTTGAACTATAGCCCTTTTTAGACACGGTCGGTTCAAGATGGACGTGTGCATCAGACCACAGTCTGCTGTATGTAAAGCCACTTCAGCCATCGTTTTGACTTTCAAATATATGTGCCCTGGGTGAATCCCCGCTGCACATTCTCTTGGCATTGCATCGAAATTTCTCTTCTTGAGGCCCCAAACCCCAAGCGAATATACCGGTGATGGGAATGAGAAGTTGACTTCAGTATGTTCTGAATAATTTGTCATGAGGTGAACATAAAGTCGTTGGTCACAGTGCATGTGGAAAGCGTCTTGGACTTGAAAAGTATGAACAAACAATCGATTTGTCATGCTTGTGCTGTGGTCTAATGTCAGTAGAACCACTCTCTGTTGACGGTGACAAATTGTTCGGTTTCTTCAGCACTCGATTTTTCGTTGATGTGAAGTGTTGTCAAACCCTACCCGCACTTTATAGTTCATTGATATTACCATCAGCCCCAGTAATTCGAGAAGTTGACAACTCAATGCAATGTGATAGAAAGCGAATAAAAGGTTCGAAGTAACACTGCAAGAAAAAAACAAAGCGAAAGCGCCGCAGTAGTTATGGTGTCCTCAAAAATACAATTAATTGTTTGTTTGCTCATTTCCATCTGAGAAGATGACTGGATAGCTCATATTCAGCTACGCTAAACTGGTCTTCCATGGGGTCCGGCTGGATGTGAGGTGGGACCACTTCACCGGGTTAAACACCCTGCTCTTTGCGATGAATGAATAAAGCGGGATCTTTTACGTGCATGAGTTGTTACTCTCTCATACACGGGACCTCCATTTTATGTCCTATCCGAGGGACGGAGTGTTTTGCCTCTTGCCAGAGGGGACGGTATGATTACACACAACATTGCTCAGTCCAGACTCGGGTTCGAAATCGGGCCCTTAGGATCGTGAGGCAGACGCGCTACCGACTGAGCCAACTCACCGCCCAATCGTTCCCATTAGAGGGAGGATTCACCTCCAGTGATTCAAAACTACACCATCACGGCTAAAGATTAGTTAAGTTAACCCTTTACGTGCCGCATTGAATGACCTGTCGATATGTTTGTGCGTGAAATTTGTGCACAGACCACTCATTCCCTCAGAAAGGGGTTAAGCATGTCTACACTCCTCATCATCAAACATCCGTGGGGCACTTTTAATTGGTATAGGGGGGGGGGGGGGGGGAAGGCTTTGGACGCACAAACGGGAGGTTTTGTTTTGTTTGTTTTGTTTGTTGCTAGAGGGGATGGTATGCTTACAAACAACATTGCTCAGTCCAGACTCGGGTTCGAACCCAGGCCATTAGGATCGTGAGGCAGACGCGCTACCGACTGAGCTAACTCACCGCCCTGAGCTAACTCACCGGTTAAGAGTTCTCATCCAACCTTGCGCTTACATTGTTGGACACGATTTTCCTCCTGGCGCAGGTGTTTTTAAAGGGTACCTGGCAATGCTGGTGTAATCATAGCAAGGTCCTCAAGAAGAGCCGTGGAAACGTTGAAAAGACTCCTTTGGATAAACAAGAAGATATCAAACGTGTATACTTTACTGTATACCCCAAAGAAAGCACTACATTTCAAGGTATACTTATATATAACTGACTTTTCGTGAGTCAAATTTTTGGTAGAAATGTGATTCCTTTTCATTTTGTTTTTCTTCATGAACAGTTATGGCGGGGACGTATTGGCCGCAATGGCAAATGTTGCAGAGATGCGTGAGCTGCACATGTAAAATGGTTCTGACTTACGTCATTTCTTTTCAAACCAGTCATGCTCTAGTCGTGAGCATGCGGGGCCCGATATTTCTGGACCATAATGCGGTTTACCGCCTGCACCGTCATTGCAAATAATTCGGTTCGAGCATGATTCTACCAACTCATTTAATCTAATTTGCTGCTATCTATGAGCCGGGGTTCTGTAAAAAAAACTTGGTCCAGCGACATACATTGACATTTTTGTAACGCTTTTAACTCGCTTATACGATGTCTGCTGGGCAGATTGTGTGCACAATTTAGTGTGGCTTCATGCCATTGTATGCTCGCCGGAGTGTTAGTGTATTTGCTACGCCATCACTGTTACTGTATGTATTTGCCCAAGGAGCGAGTTGGTGGTATGACCGGGGATTATATGGCGGGTGGTTTGCCGATGACGAAGCTGTATTTAAAGTTGCGAAAACGTGGTTTTAAAGGAAGCTCCATTCAGGGTATAGAAGGTGGACGGTGTTTGCATTTCTTGCTTTAATAGAAACTTGCGATATAAGTCGTCCTCTATATTACAATTGAAATTTATATCGACTTTTTTTTCTTTCATTTATTTATATCGCGAGTGTAATACATTTTTTTCAATTTTCAAAAACAAATATAAAGATGTAAAGTCGGTACAGTCAAATATTACTAAATGATAATTATAATGATAAAGGACATTCATATTGCGCAGCTACTAAAATAATACACTCTACTGCGCATTACAAAATAACATTCATAATTCAAACATAAAATACATTACTTCAAGAGATGATTTTTAAACCTGACCTTAAACTCATTAATTGTAGCTGCTTGTCTTACAAACAAAGGGAGATTATTCCATAGTTTTGGTGCAGCATACAAAAAAATTACATATACAGTTATAGTTTAATAACAGAATGGAAAGATGACTTGACTTCAGCTGTATTTACGATAGAAGAATGAACAGTGATCTGACTGCATTCTGGCAGAATGTATTGGTGGGATTGGAAAACGGTAGGCAGCCGTTTATATTGAAGCGACGACAGCCTGAAGAAAAGATAAATATTTTATGTAGGCCCTACACAGCGAAAGGGAAGGCAGATTATCCATTTATTCTGGCGTTGTGGTGTGTTGATAGGAATAGATTATTTGGGTATAATGGGGGTGGGGTGCCTGCAGTGAGTGCTGTGCGCGTGTGTGTCCTGCAGCAAGCGATACGATATATGCCTTCCTATCTATGATAACCAAGTCTGAATGTGGTTGTTGATGATTACTGATATTGAAAAGATTCAGGGAGCTTGACAAAAGCTATAAAACGCCTGAAAAGTTTTGTGATTGAGATGATTAGATATTAGACTAATCCTCATAATTTGGCATGATATGCTTATCATGATGACTTTGAAAGAAAAAGAAGGTGATGTGCATTATTCAATTCGTTCGGATAAGGAATTCAATATTGTTATCTGGTCCGTGGTATATGATAGATCTATGGCTAAGGAGGAGATAATATGGTACTCGACTAATACAGCCTCGTATAATCTAAAGGTATATACATGTAGGTATATAATGATATCATCCATCTGGCGTTTCAAGTGTATTAGAAGATCTTACTTTCTCAGTATCAATTAAAATGAATGTTATTTGAGTTTTCAAACATTAATACCTCTTAAGTGGTAAGACTGAGCTATTTCCTTTAGAAGCTAAATGTTTGTCAGTGGAAGCAAGAAAAGTATTTCAAGATTCGTTGCTCATTTGTTGTTGTTGTTCTTTTTATATGACAGCATGCACGCAACTATGATACTTTGCAGAGTTGTCAAATTGCTTAAAACAATGAAGAGATATTGCGTTGTCCCTCTGCCACCAGGCAACCAGCAATTTTTCCGTGCCGAATCCTAACCGCTGGTCATAATTCTCCGAAAAATTCAGTGCACACTGGGAAGTTAAGATTTGCGTTTAGGCTGTCGAAAACCGTCCTGTTTCTGTATACATTGTGCTCATGTAACGTGATTTATCGATCTCGGAGAGCAACATGTATGCTCTGCACACAGTCATCGAAATTTACAGTCTGTTTGTGCGCAGCGGTTGACAATTTCTGGATAATTTCGGCGGAGTTTTCACGGCTTTGGGACACATCCTGTCTCAAAAGAGGTTCAACGAAACGAGAAGAAACATCTTTCCTTAAAATGATGCCGTATTAAAACAAAAACCCGCTCCAACAAAATAAGATACAAAGGAAATTTGATTGCAAGAAGAGCATATCGCGCGTGTCTTCTAATGAAGACATTAAAAAATTTCTGATAAACAGGAGGTCTTCCAAAGTGTGGTGATGAAGGAAAGTATAAAGACAAGTTTTCTTTATTCGTTTCAAGTGATTAATAAAAAAAAAACACACATCATACCAACATCCTATTCAATTCAATCTAAAACCACCTCAGCCACTCCATGAAACAGGTTACATAATATAGATGCAAATGTCATGTACCCAATATTTACAGTGAATTTTATATACTTTTCAACTCCTTTTCAATATGTTGTAGTGGCTATCCGGCAGACGTTGAGTGTATCAGGTGTCCGTACCTATAGTCCGCAAACATGTTCTTCATGAACTTAAACGGACCCAAGTTTTCAAGTGGACGCTGTTGCATGGACCACATTTACGCATCTGCCAAGTTCCGAATGTCCTAATGAAATTGCAATGCCATTATCATTTCGTTTCTTGATTCGGCTGCTGTTCCTGGCTGGTTGGCTGGCTGGTTTTGCCAGCTACAATATGGATATACTTCAAAGACAAAGCTTGCTTGCTAGCGAACCACAGAAGGTTGAGTATAAATATATAGGTGTAACAGGTACACAGTTAGTGGTCGACTGATTGCCGTACAAGTGTGGGACTTGTTCTAAATGTACACAAGATCGATATAATCGGTCCAGTCCAGCATGTATGCGCCATATTTACGCTAGGTACAGTAAAGCGTGAACGACGTTATATGGAACCTGTGCAAAAGAAAATGCAAGCAATACGTGATACTTTATGATCCACTTTGATCGATGATTATACTAGCTTTCCATCATCGATCTTCACAAAGAAGATGACGGCAATCATCGCGCCAGTGCCGTATATAAAGAGAGTCTGGCCAACTCGGCTTACGGCTCATGAGTTTTGAAGCCTGCGATTGGTCAAAACTGGTCCCGTGATCTAGCAATGAACATCACACGCATCATTCGGTGACACCAAACAGCAAAAAAGCTATATCACCACCCAACTTTTATGAGGAATCACCAAGAACGAACTTTACTCCTCGATCTCGAGCGCCATGTCCTGTCTTGAAGCTTCCAATCGGAACAACAGAGAACAGATGCTTGCTACTTACCAGGGTTTTGAGACCTTAGATAAAGAAGCACGATTGTTCTTGCTTTGTAGATTTAATATAATATAACAATCATAATAAGGATTTATTTACACAGGGTAGCCTCTTCAGTGTTGCCACTGCTCTACCAGAGGACCCTGTCATTATTATTACCCTACCGTTGCCAGGTAACGATTTATGCACCTGGTTCGAGAGGGACATGGTGGGTAAAGCATCTTGTCCAAGGACATAAGCACTGGGCGGGATTCGAACTCGGGTCCTCCGATCGGGAGTCGGAAGTCTTATTCACTATGCCACAGCGCCCCAACTTGAACGAAGTGAGGATAAGACGGGTGATAAGAAGAGTCATAGTAAAATATGATCAGATTGAAAAAAAATAGCGTTATCTTTAACAACATGTAAAGATTTAACCAGTAGACTCAACAATTATTTTTTAACTATTGGCCCATATCTGTTTGAGACTTTGCAAGCACCAGTCATACTGCAGTCATTATTTTAAATGTAAACGTATTTTTCGAAAATAACTTTCATGTGAAAACATGATCTCCCCCTAGAGTGTAGAAGATATATGATACTTCTTTGTAAGTTGTTCAATTATCTAATAATTGAAAATGAGGCAAAAGGTGTTCCATTCTTATAGGGGAAATGGGTTCATGAGCTGAATTAATCATAGGCATATTCGATATTTATTCGTTCTTCTCATCCGTTCATCTTTATTTGCTAAATCCGCGACAAAATTACCCATGATCAGCGCAGTTTATTTGATTTTTAACATCATTCTTCCGCAAAAAGTCTGAAAAGAAAACTCACAAACTTTTCCTCATTTATCAAACAGCGAGGGATTTGATTATTAGAATCGTGTCATTCTATTACACTATTACAAGTCATGTCAACAATTTTCAGGAAGTTCCCTAGAATTATTCAGTTGTTGTCGACGAAATGAGTTAAAGTTTGAGTGTTTTTTTTTTTAGATAGAAATTAAAGTTTAATAAAACCAGTGACATAGAAATATCTGACTAGTAATATATAATACACTGTTTATTATTATTATTATTATTATTATTTATTTTATTATTATTATTATTATTTTTTTACTAATGTGCTTTTAAAAGAATTTTGCCCACCTTCTGCTCATTTATCACAACTGTCGGCATGATTGGTATAACTTGGGCTGTTGTTTTGTTTCACTTTCGACTTCTGTTAATAATTCTTTGCATGCAGCCTCAGCTGCCAACAGCTAATGCATGACAACTACAATGCATGAGAGGCCGTCGGTACAATTCATCATGTTATTTAATATTTCATCTCATCCACAGTCACGTTGCTAATTTGCAGGAAGTGGCCTCGAGCGATTCGAGAGTGTGTCGATATTGGATGAATAATAAACAGATCAGTCTTAATCAGTGACAACGGCTCATATGACCAGTAATGCAACAAACATACATGTAGATCCCGGGATTTGTCAAAAAGTGTGATCTTTTGTTATTGTACAAATTAATAATTCTTCCGACGCACCTCGTGCACGCTCTTTCTCATGATTCACGTCACGCACGTCTTTTTTCCCGTACGGAAACTGCGGTTTTCGTTTTTTAATGCAGCTGAAGATACCGGTTATTGGAGCAGCGAATGGATTTGGGGTAACAAGCACTCATGAAACAAACAAAACAACATCAAACCAACATGTTTCACTTTACTTCTGAGAAACCCTCTTCAGTGCTGCCACCTCAGAAGGCTTATGCAAAAGAGGTAAACGACTCGAAAGGTTTGCCACGCCGTAATCAAAGAACAATCTCTTGCGAGAGGCGTAATTTGCTGTCACCCGCGTAAGTATAGGCCTATCTATATAATTTAATCGTCTTTTCACGTACTTCGTTTGATCTTCGTCGTTCCATGGTCGTTCTAACCCGTAGCATATTGTTTTGTGGTGTGTTTCTGCGCATTTATCAACTAACAATGCTTGAAAATGGCGGCGGTGGTTTGGCCAGGGCGGTTTCGTCTCACCTCCGTGATTTGGCTCTCAGGCGATTGCGCGTCTGCCTCCAGATCCAAAGGACCCGGGTTCGATTCTCGAGTCTAACTGAGCAAAATTGTGAGTAATCATACCGTCCCCTCTAGTAATGCAAGAGGCAAAACATTGTCCCTCGGATAGGACGTAAAATGGAGGTCCCTTGTGAGAGAGAGTCTCAGCTTGTGCACGTCAAAGATCGTGCTTCATTCATTCATTCATTCATTATTCATTCATTCATTCATTCATTCATTCATTCATTCATCTAAAAGAGCAGTGTGTTTAACCCGGTGAAATGGTCCCGTCCCACATCTAACTGGACCCCATGGAAGACTAGCAATATGGGCAATCCAGCCATCTTCTCAGATGGACAAATGAAAGTGAAACATAAATTTCATGTCCGGAAACCTTTATTCTGCGCTCTATCTCTCCAATTCATTGAATGAACACCGGTATGGTATCATCTTTGTTCATATGCTTACGCTCAAAGTCGAATGTTGCGATTAATGACGTTTGAATTCGATTCTACATTCACGTGCGATGTCAAGATAGGCAAGCGAGCGGATGTTTGTGTGCATTTTCCATATATACATGTTATGCAGGGCGTATATTCGTGTCTTATGCAGCATACGGATGTTTGAGTGTACTCATGTGCGTGTGCATGTGATAGTGTTTGTTTAATCGATTTGTTTGTGCTGCGCGAGTTTTGCAGGTTTGCTTTTTGAATACGTCCAGCCAGTGTTAGGGAGAGTGTTGGCCTTAGGCTAGGGGCAGGTGTAAACGAGGTTACTGTTAATCTGATGAAGAAGAAAAAAAACCCAACAAAACCCAGCTCTTTCGAGTTGGAGGTGAGAGTTAACGTGGCAATTATATAACTTTTGTTACGTATATGATAAATCGTCTGTCCGAAATTGCTTATTATAAATGAAAAACATTCTGTTTTTTTTTTTCTGTTTGACAGTAATGTAATTATGATGGTTTTATAATCGGGTTAGCTTTGGAGTCTCGAATTGAAGAACTTAAGTTCAAAGTGCAGCTTTAACCTTACATTTTACAATTTGTTAATCGAGTTGAATTAAAAAACGTGAATTTTTATACGAGAGTCTATTTGCGGATTATCTTTTGAAGTACATGCATATCCAATATTTTCCTGGCATTCGAAACCCGTCTTTGCTCGATATGAAGCTAAAATACTGTGAATGTAGCATACCTTTAATCTTAAGTAGAGAGTGCTCTTCGTTTTTTTAAAGGTTTTTCTGATTTTTGTATACACTTTATTGTCCGTCGAACAGGGAAATGATATCAAAATGAAATTTGTTTCATTTGAATTCACCTGCAGAGCCTTACTATATTGTCTTTTTAAGATTTGTTTGACAGTGAGCAGCTGCTTTGCAGATTCTATTTGTGGATTAGACCGCCTTCTTTTCAAAGACAAACAAATCTGATATGACAAAAAGTTTTCCTGATACCGGAGTATGTATGGCTCGTAACTCAATTACTGGGATGGACTCGTGAGAAAACTCTGGCAAGAAAAGGGCTTTGACATTTTGCGTATTTCCGATACAGATCGCATAACCCGATGCACGGATTTTTCCCGTGTTCTGAGTGGCGGGCATCTCCTCCCATTCTCTCTCCACTCGCCGATCGATTTTATATTAGTTGGGTTGATCGATAACTTGTGGTAATGATCGTTCGTGAATGAACGTCTGGGGAGGAACAGCGGAGCATGGCGCAAAATTCACTCATCATCAAAATTCGCTGCGACGCCACGAGTGTCAATGACTCATGGCCGTAGATAGCTTGCAGTCTCTTCTTGTTCTATTCTTTTTTATTATTTTCTAAAATGCAGGGCATTATGTGCCCAGTTCACTTCAATTAATAATTCAACCCACAGGGAGATACTCGGGGTAGATTATATCATCTGACGCCTCCCAGGCGGTTGCGTTTTGCCATGCTTTACCGGCGTGGAAAATCATAGCTTGGGACTACTGTAGTCAGGACGTCAGGCACTGCTCTGTTGAATGCCAATGTGGTCGTTGTGTTACATCCACGCATGGGTGTCTCAAAGTGGACTCTATCTCCCCGAGATGAAACAGAAAGCGGAAATATGTTTCCTTTCTATTCTGATAACCACAAAGGATCAGATCTGAATGAATTTTCGTCACCTCCCGCCCTACATTTTCATTATTCAAGGACTAGTGCACAGAGGAAGTTTATAAATGTGGTTAGAAACCTTATCGTATCCTGTGAGAGGGGAAAATATGCATGAGAACTTATGCCGACTTTTTGCAAAGTGATGTGCATGATATGCAACGTCGATGAAACCAGAAAAACTGAGAACTTGATCAAAATTCGACGAGACTTTGGGAACATGTGATAATATAAAAATTTCAATTTTGACTGCGATGTCTCAAATCTATACTTCTCTTTTTTTTTTTTTTTGGTTCAAATATCATTCATGATTTAAAAACGATGTCCGCGCAATGAACCAATTACATCAAGTACATTGTATGCGCAAAGAACAACAACACAGCATAAATGTTGTTGAACAACCTAATTGCACACATACAAAGAAAGTAAATACCCTGAATTAACCACAATAAAACATACACATCATACAATATTTCGTCTTATGATTCAGTTTGATCTAATGAAATTCGTTTCAAAGCAATATAAGTTATATATATAGTGCGGACATTCGTTTTGATGTATCAGTCTCCCAGAACAATACCATACGGAAAACTACCATTCAAATCTATTCGGATCTTTTCAAATCCATTATTTTTTTCTCATTTTTTAAAATCAATTTCTCCATACAAGGCTGTTTTCTCTCTTTTTACCAAGTAAAATTTCGAACCACAGTTTTATGCAAAGATTATGATGTCAGTAACATTGTCATATCTGAGCAGCAACTTTCTAAGGGGATATGTTTCGAAGGAAAGCCGCGTTTTTTTATTTTTAGATGAGCTACAACAGGAGGCGTCTTTAGAAGGCTTTTATAGTATTAGCTGGGATTTCACTTAATGACCAGTGGCTTTGGAGATATCCCATGGAGATTCTCGAAAAATTGTTTCCTCTCTATTGCGTATATCAAGTCTGAATACGCATGACATTTTCGAAGAGTTTTGCGGATGTCGTCGATATTCAGCTAACTTCCAAACTGGCTTGCTTTTGTCTCCTCTTCCTCTTTCTTTTTTTTTTCGTTCTCTCTCTCTTTCTGTTCCCGCGAAGCCTTCTCCATGTGTTTTTATCATTTTAAAAAACCATCAAAGGAAGAGTAAAGTATCAGTAGCAGGACATGGATAAAAGAAAAAAAAATCATGTGAAACGCATATTTTCTTCCAGTCCATACCACGTAATCACCATACAATGCCCTATACAATCTATTCATTTCCTATATATGCTTTCACCGCCCATCCGATTTACCCCCGCTATATCGTTTGTTTAAAACGACGATAAATTGTACGTTGTTTATTTCTCTTTAGGCCAACATGAGAGGCAATACATGACAGACGTAATCAGAACTAAGTTCCAAGTCTAAAAGATTGGCTGGCAAAACATGTGTAAAAATGGGACGTATTCTTCGCTATAGCTTATCCAGTGTTATTGTGTGGTTTGTTTGTTTGTTTGTTTGTTTGTTTGTTGTTTTTTGGGGTGGGGGGTGGGAGAGAGGGCTGATAGAAATTTGTCTACTGTATTCACTTTAAATCAGTTCCTGTTTTGTTTGTTCATTTCCATCTGAGAGATGGCTGAATAGCCCATATTCAGCTACGTTAAGCTGGTCTTCCATGGGGTCCAGTTTGATGTGAGGAGGGACCACTTCACCGGGTTAAACACCCTGCTCTTTGCGATGAATGAATGAAGCGGGATCTTTTACGTGCATGAGTTTTTACTCTCTCATACACGGGACCTCCATTTTATGTCCTATCCGAGGGACAGAGTGTTTTGCCTGTTGCTAGAGGGGACGGTATGCTTACACAAAACATTGCTCAGTCCAGACTCGGGTTCGAACCCGGGCCGCGTGATCGTGAGGCAGACGCGCTACCGACTCTGTCCGGAGGTGATGTCATAAACCCACAATTGAACTATGAAAAATTATCCTGTTTATATCACGCAATTTCATTTTATCCTGATCATATGTGATTTCGTCAGAAAATGATAGTGTTTTACATTAATGACATCTCAGTCTCTGGAGAAAATAAAACGATTGAAAATATATTTTATAAAAAAAAAAAACACTTAAAGACCAAAATGGGAATAATATCGATATATTTCTTCGAATAGGTCTCTGATTTGACCTGAATTGTTTCCCGCAACATGTGTGTAACATCATGCGTGTTGGAAGCGTAACATGCTGTCAGTCTATAAGGCCTATACAGGAGCGATCCAAAGATAGACGCAGGATGGAAAGATGGTGGTATATATTTGCTGGTATAGGCATACATTGTTATGTATGCAGTTATACAGTCATATAGATATTATATAAATGATGGCAGAGTTTAATGCCCGTCATACATGGCACAAAATTTGAATGGAGGGAAAATAATACCCCTATCATTTGTTTCCCGTGATCAGCTTTAGATTATTTCATGCCCAACCCCCCCCCCGCCCCTTCATATCATTTAAAGTATATTTCTGTAAAGATTGGAATTTCTCAAGAATAATGATAACAAAAAAAAAAAATCCCCAACTGCAAGATGGCGCACCATTTCTAATACTGCGTCAGAAGGGGTAACGGTTTTTTTTTTTTCTTTACGATTTCATGGCTTGTTTTTGTTCTCGCTGATTTTTTCCTTTTTTATTTGGCGACCTATTACTCACCTGAAGTCTTGCGGCTATAATCAGGCTAAGCTGATATGCGAATATCTGCAGAACACAGTTAAGGAGCCTTCCTGTACCGCAAGCTGCTGGATATGCTAGTAGTTCTAAGGTTGTACGACAGATTCAACGCTCATACTAAACAGTAGTGTGTGTTTGATATAGAGATATATTAATATATAGATATATAGATGTGTGAATATATAGATGTATGAATATTTAAGTATATGAATATATAAATGTATAAATATATAAATATATAATTATATTTCTGAGGGATATACAAATATGTGCTGATGAATGCAGAAAAAATTTGTTTAAAAAAAAAAAAAAATTACTGCGTTTAGGTTGTGTATTCACGGGCTCAGTGGTGCGCCATCTCAATGCAGGCGACTGCAATGCGGGATCTGTTCAGCTGGATATATTTTTGTCTTTGTTTTAGAAGAGGTATCATTTCTTTTTTTTCTCTGAATTTCTCCTTTTTCTTTGAAAGTTGAAACTAAAGGGGATATAATATGCATTTCGATACCAGTGACCCGTTTCGGCAAAACTCTCAAGGGAAACAGAATCAGATCGCAAAGAGTGGGTAAGACCCCCTAAAAATCTCAAGGGTCTACGAGGCAATTTCCTTCTGTTACATATTTCATTTGTCTTACATTTCTTCTGGGCTGATTTGTCGAATTTAGTGGAATGAGATACAGTTAGAACCATATAACGTATCTACTAGTACTGATATGTGTCCTGCTTAAAAAGAACCTTAACAGCTGGAGTGAACGCACGATTACATTTTCGTTGCCACGGTAACGGTGGAATGGGATAACGAACAGTAAATCATTTACTCGTCGAGGATCGGCAACCTCAGCGGAGAGTAATTATTTACGGTAGCATTTTATGAGTAATCTAGAGGGTACGAAACATCGTCTAGGCGAGATCTCGAGGGACGTGATTGTACTCAATCACGTCAAGTACCTCGGGAAACCGCATAAGAGAATAAAATACCATGCATGGGGGATGTGGCAGCACATTCTTCCTCGTGTATGTGCTCTCAAAAGTTCGCGGGAATCAATCATTTCCCATGATATACAGATTGCAGAAGAGGGACCTCTCCTTTCATGTTTTGGGAGGTGGGTTCACTAGAAAGCATACTTACACCAAAGAGCTTTTACTCGGTGAGTGTTGTTCTTGTTTTTTTTTTCTTGTTTCAGCGGAACTTTCGTTGAGAGTTTAGCTTTTATTTATTTGATTAATACATGTATTCATCAAGCTTACCTTACAACACTAGATAAGCTTCCACTGTTAGGTGATTACACATTCGGGCTATGGTACGCCATAGTTGTGTCTTTTTTTTTTTTAATTCGAACTTCTCTGTTTTCCAACATTTTTTGAACATATTTTCAGGTGCTGACTGTCTTTACATTTTTCTTCTTCAAAAACAAACAACATCAACAATTTTTTGTGCATCATTTTTTCCCCGTCAAGCCCCATGTGCCATATCTTTTAGGATTCTGCTTATTTACAACTTGCTACAGTCATATTCTGTTCAGACTAAAAGGATTTTGCAGTTTGATAACCCCTATAGTGTTATATTAATGTCTCTTGATATTTCGACGAAAAGCAAAAAAACAAAAACAAAGTAATACCCCAAAGCAATCAACAACCCGAAATTTATCAAAACCAAAAGAGGAAAAGAAACACTCAAGCTTTAACAGCACCTAGTGCCAGGATTCTCATTATCTGAATAGGGCGCCAGTCTTTTCTCAATTTAGGCAAACACTTCCACGTTTTTGTTTTTGTAAAATATGTTCCGATTTTCCGGCCGACATTCTAGAAGTTCTTTATCTATGTTTCCATTTTTTCTTTCTTTTTGGTTGATGTTCTTAGAAACATCTGTCACATTACACTTCAAAGGAAATTTTGACATTGAGATGGGGATTTCCGTTTCGGCGCATGTTGAAAACAAAGCTTAAAACTTAAACCGACAAATGTGCTGATGGAATGTCGACAGTCTCCCAGGAGCTGTTTAGAGCATTCATCAGACCAGAAAGGAATCGACACCAAATCTATCAGGAAAGGGAAGCGTTCAAATCTTTAGTCTTTTCAGAAACCCCACCCCGCCCAAACAATTCACTACTGTTTCAGAAGCATTATGTTTTTAAGCGTCGTGTTTTGCCCTGCGGATAAAGGAAGAGGCGCCCCCTAGGGGAGATGAAAAAAAAAAGTTTTTGAGTCCCGCAGGCTGAGTGGTATAGTTTTCTAGAATAGTTTTCATCTTATCAGATGTTTGAGAAGGGACATTGGTTTATTCCATTATTGCATGGGTGTATGTTTTGATGGGATGAGGCCTGTTAGAGTGGTACCTAAGGGTTGCATTAATACCCCTAAAGCCACGTAAAACCCACCTGATTCGGCTAATATCTCCGCGCAGACAAGAGAGTAAAAACTTGTAATCCGTAGAGGGAAGAAAGAAGATGAAAAGGAGAGAAACAAAGCAAAGGAACTTAAAAAATGATAAAAGGAAGATGAGGAAGAAAGGATAAGAATATCTTGTTTCAAAAAAAAAAAAACAAAAAAGGGAGATGTACAGAAGAGCTTGCGGCTTGCCAACAAGAGAATTTACATAAAAGATGTGGACATAATCCTTCGAAATGTCGTGCCGAATGGAAAGATAAAGGACCGATCACGGTTGATGGCTCTGAAGTTGCAAGTTTCTTATCTGCTGGAGGAAAGAGTTCTCTGTCCCTATAATCCGCTGAGTATACACAATAATTCACGATTTGCAGCTCTGCGGATTGCGCTACAATATTGCTTTCAGGAAATATCGAGCTGACGCATTGGGGATTCCACATAGATTAGAAAGTTTAGGGTAAATGCAGACCCAATGAACTAATGGAAACAACAACCAGTATATTGTTCAAAATGTAAAATGTAAAAATACTGCAAGAATAATATTACAAAATTGAGAGACACATCATAGTCATAACTTAAGTTCAATTCACAACTTTTTTAATCCTGTAGTGATGTTTAGGTTTTCATCAGTGCTGTGCAGTCTTCACTATTTGTCAGTTTCTGATCAGTTCCCACATCAGCGTAGTCGTACAGTCACGAACACTCGTCTCTCCCCCCGAGGAAAACATTCGCATTTGTTCTGAAATAGAACGTCCAGGCTTCAGCACGAAATTCGAGACACGACTGACAGAAAGGCGTAATTGCTTTCCTGACCGCAACATACTGTCAGTCACTCATTTGTCGAAAAGTCAAAGCATTAATGAGATTCGATGAAAGGGAAGGAGCGTCCCATTATTTGAAATCCAGGTTAGTCGTATGTATCGGATGTATACGGATGGAACAAACTTTGACTTACATTACCGACTGTGCGTCTGAAAGTGCAGGTCATGTCCAGCCGAAATTGAAATGGAAAGAAAATGATGATGGATTGATTTTGGCTCGCGGTTGCATGCTTTAAAGGGTAAAACTTGCTTGCAATAGGAGTGTATAACAATTTAAGTCCTTTTCAGTATTATGCATTCCTTGTCAATTTCTATGACGGTAGCAATCAATAAAGCAATAAGTTCATGAATATATATTACATTACTTCTTAGAAATCAATTATTGTTCCAATAAAATTAAGGACGACGGAATGGATAAAACGTGGCCGGGATATCAAAGTACTATACAAATAGATAAATAGACAAATACATGACTTTGGTACATGTTAAACAATGGCTGCAGAGAATCAACATAATTATACATGATTATGTTGATATGTTGATACAGAGAATCAACACAAATATATAAGTATAAGTATACATGCGTCCAAAGGGGATATTTTTGATTCCCCTTAAGGTTTTGACAATGTTTTTCAAAGTCCTATCATTGATCTGGGGCCTCAGGACTACTCCACAATAGGGCACAGATGGCATAGTGTGTATAGATTGAGGACTGTACCATCAATACAATTTAGTGGAAACTGGCAGGGTTGCAAAAAATGGGTGCATATATTGGATGTGCGTAGAAAACGGGTATTGAGGGAATTTAGATATATCTGCTTTTTCTGAAAAAGAAAAGACTTGTATTTTCTCATTGACATACAAAATTTAGTGGTATTAAGTGCATTATGTGCTCTTGACAGTTCAATTCTTCACTGAGACCATATTAATGCATAATTTTTCAAAAAGGGCAATATTTGCATTTATCTGAATATCTTCATGATATATATATATTATATATATATATATATATATATATATATATATATATATATATATATATATACACACACAATATGTCCTCCAAAAAAATTACACCCAATATGATTAAACTGTCTAAATGCTACTTCAGAGTCTTAAAATATAACATCTTACCTCTATTTTGCAGAAAACCCCATTCAATTTGGTTAAGCGATCACAAAGAAATGTGGATTGTTGTAAAGCATGTCATGAGTCTGATTCTTCCAAGTTTAGCACTTCGATGCTCTTGTGTGTGAACACAATAGACAGAACTTGGAGGGAAGAGATTCCTGACATTTTCTACAAAATTCCTCATTTCTCTTTGACCACCGAAGCAAATCGAATGGGGTTTTCTGTAAGATGTGGGCAATGAGTTATAGTTTCGTACCCTGAAATTGCATTTGGATTGATTCACTATTTTTTAAAGTTATCATTGCGGAGGGTCCCGTTGTATTTTTTTTTTTTTTTGGGGGGGGACATACAGTATATTATATATATGTATATATATATATATATATATATATATATACATACATACATATTATAGTTCCAAGTGTACTGCCTACAATCATGAAGCTACAGTTTGGACTACCAATGTGATGACGATTTGACATTTCTGAGATAGAATAGATACGCGGAGGATATCTTTGGGGATCTATCAATGCCTCCCCCCCTTCCCTTGACCATCTCCTACCAGAATCGCAAAAATTTTCAGCGTTCTGATGCGTTCGGAGAAAATCTGAATCGACAAGCTCCAGACAAGCCGGAGACTTGTACCGAGGCTCACCAAGTAAAGGGTGATGCCGATATGCCACAAGAAAACTGAAACTTGTCAAGCTGTCCGATGACGGTTAATCATCGGACACTAAACAGACTGTCTTAGGAAGCCAGTTAGACACAACATTTATTTGACACACATCGAACTTACTCAACACTTAACGGACAAACTTGTCACTTTTCCGACACTGACTCGTCTTGAGACCAGAAATGGTGTCCGATGGCAAACTAAACTCTGAACTTAGTTTCTTCATTGTACGATCTCGTCACGTCGGATCGCGCGCTACACGTCTGACACTGACCAGAGGGTATACACGAATCGCATTTATCGGACACTGTTACGATACACTTTGGTGGCTGACCGGAAGGAAAAAAAAATGCTTTGTTTCTTCATCGTACGATCTCGCCTCGTTGGATCGCGCGTGACACGTCTGACACTAACCAGAGGGCTGACCAGCACGAATCACATTTATCGGACACTGATACGATGCACCTCGGTGGATGACCGGAAGAAAAAAAATGCTTCCACCGAATTATCAATGAGCAAAAACTGTGTTGAAGGTGGGGGAGCAGTAAAGTCGCATAGACGCCCTATATGAATAGACCACAAAGACTACTAAATGTTGTGCCTTCAGTCGAAACGACATACCGTCGAGTTTATCCTACCGTGAAGCTTATACGTCACAATAATTTCGGCCAATGAAATCACTGCGTTTGCGTCTCCTTGACAACCGGATAGGCTGAGACCAAGTCAGGAGAAAGAAAGGCAAAGTTTGCTCAAATGTTTGCAATGTAACTAGATGGAGCTCATGTTTACGTCTCTCTCATTAGTGCTGAATGGTATATTATACACCCAAATCTAACTGCTAAAAGCGGGAGCTTGGTAAAATCGTTCGGCTGTATGCGATTTGCCTGCGAACATTTTCCTTTAGATATCATTTTTTTTTAAATATTCCTAACTTGAGTAGATCCCGGAGCGTCGAGAATTGTCAATAATGCAGAAATTTATTCGACACCAATAAAACAGGTGCTCAATGTTTCATAAGTAATCGCACGCGATGAATTATACACAATAGTGTGGATTTCAGTCTATAAATGTGAAAAAAAAAAGGAAAAGAAGCAGTCGCTGGTTTTTTTTTTTTTTGTTCATTGTTCCTCGATGCATGCACCCTGGCACTCTGCCCCGGTATAGCTTAAGTGGCGGTCAAGAGGAAGTAGAGACGCAAGCCACCTCAAGACGGCAACCAACTTCTCTCTTTTTCTCCTGCTTTCTCTGTCTCCTTATCTTTTTTTTTTCCTCTCTCTCTCAATTTCTCCTTTCTTCCCCGACCTCCTCCCCCCTGAACGGGTCCTCCCGTGCAAATCGCTGCATTTAATGGAGCTGCCAGTTCAACTCGCACGTGTATGGGTGGCCGGTATTGAATAACGGACAGTGGTTTGCCCCGCTGGGACCGTCGGTGTTGTGCGCAGCATATTTCCCTCTGGTCAACAGCTCTATATATCTAAAGTGAAGATATTTGTATGTCTGTACGTATGCATGTATGTATATTAATATATAAATATAAATATATATATGTATATATATATATATATATATATATATATATATATATATATATATATAATGTATGTGTGTGTGCGTGTGTGAATGTAGCTCCTCGCCTATGGAACTCCGTGCCATCTTTTCTCCTTGAAATTGACAATGTTTTATCTGGAGCACTTCAAAGCCTCAGTCAAGACTCATTTTTTCCTATCAAGCTTTCAATTGCGAACTCTCTTGGAGGAGTCTGCGCCTTAATTGAATGTTTCTACGACATATATTTGGCGCTATACTAATGCGGTGGATCATCATTTATCGTTACACGTTTGTGTGTATGTACGTGTGTGCTTGCGTGTGTGCGCGTATATGTATATTCATTATTTGTTTAAGTCTCTATTTTGGAAAGAAATATTTACCTCTATATGCATTTTAAGACCTGGAAAATAATATTTTGCTTTGACTTATATGGCTGGGGGAGTTCACGGGCATTTTGCTATTTCTAAAGAAAAAAACACACAATATTTCAAGTGAACGAATAGCCCTTAAAAACAGTTTGCTAAAGTTTAGAATTTCTGTTCGCACGAAGTGTTTTCCTTGACTGCCAGTTGCTGTGTTTTTCGGTCGTAAAAAAGATTCTTTACGGCCTTCTGCTGCTAAGAGCTTTACGAGGAGAAGGGTAGTTCAAATATGAACGCTTTTTACGATGTGTCGTGAAAAGAAGAAGAGACCAACAGAAAGCGGGAAAAAGGAAGATTGTCCTCAAGCAACCTCCCCCAGCTCCAAATATTGTGTATGGCCATTGATCGAATACACGTGTCGGCGGCTGCACTTGAACGTCTCAAGAAAACGGGAAATCTGATTGTCTGTGGTGTCTTCGAGTTCGCAGAACATGCAGAACGAGCGGAGAAACCCCCGGAGCGCTTTGCAGCCGAGTAGATATTAGTTTCACAAGTGCAGAAAATATGCCATCATCTCTCAGTCAGGAGGGACTGAAGAACTTGATCTTCAATAGTGAAAAACGTTTGTCTCTTCCCCACTTATCCAATGCCAAAAAATCTCCTCGCCTATATTGGCAGTAGGTACAGCAGACAAACGACTCAAACCTTTGAGTGGGTCAGTAGGGATTGTGTACACAGTGAACCCACGAGGTGTAGCAGAGTGGGTTTTCCAGATGTATAGCGTGTGCGCAACTTCTACCGACTCAAGGAAAAAAATATATGTTTTATCAAATCATACAATTCTTGAAAGTATAGATAAGCTATCCGCTGACCGTAGTTTACCAGACGCATGGAAAACCATGCATGCATCCGGTAATTACCGGACGTATGGTTATGGAAAATGGCATGGCTGCAAGGAAAATATGATTGCTTGGCAATTCACCAATCAAATTCAGAAATTTCCCAACCCACTAGTAATAACTTGTAGAGAAACTGATTAACTGCGCTGGCGAGCTGAAAGATCCATTAGTTAATGTACACAACAAGTTTATATCTACCTTAGATATAGTATAGACACATGCACATGCACAGGGCACATAAACACAAACACACTCATCCATTTTTTTTTTTCAAATTTGGGCACAAACTATAAGAGCGGACAAAGACTCGACTCTTTGTAAGCCAGTGGAATAAAGTTTCCACAATCTACCTTTGTATCTCAAAGTTACTAGACTAGCGTATACGTCCTTGTCTATATGGAGATACAGACTCGTCTGTATTGCCGACGCAAATCGTGTTAGTTCCAGTTCAGGTAAACAAGCGCACATGCCCGAATAGGTAGCATATGGAGAGGCATTGAATAGTGAGGGAGGATCGTCCCTAGAGCCCATGTCAACGAGTGCTTGCAAGAGAGAATATTTTCTCGTTTTTTTCTATTTTTTTTCTCGTAATAGTCTTTAGAACTAACCTACTTTGCCTGCAAGCGAGATTTTGTTTTTCTGTTGTTTTCTTTTTCAAAAGAACCAAATGTTATTGAAGTGTGCACTTAACCTTCGTTCTCGCCACGAGCGCTTGCATACTGTACTGGTGGTGTGCCGACATGCAGTATTACAAGGTCGTTACGGTTCGGATCATTCGAGTGTTTACTGTACACTCGCCTGCGGAGACAGGTGTTCATATAGCGTGGGGGGGGGGGGGGGGGTGGGGCAGCCCTTCTGCGCACGACGTTCTGGCTGAAGCCTGTTCGTAGCGGGCAGATCATTGAAAGTTTGAAGATCGGGAAAGTTGTTGGTTTTTTTTTTTCAAAGGGCTGTATAGTTTTGGTTGAGATGGCGGATTCATATTTTCGCTTTTTGCGAGATACCCAAAGTAATTACAATCCACTTATGAAATATTCAAGAGTATACAATTATAAGAAGAATTCAAAGTGTATTTTATGAAAAACGGTTTGAAATGGCTGAGATAGCCAAAAACAAAGTAAAACAAAGTCTTCCTAGTAAAAGGTGGGTGCCATTGTTTATGAGGACCACTTTGTTTATGGATATCTCAGCCATTTCAAAACCAATTTTCCACACCAAACCTTGAATCCTCTTAGAATTGTATGTTCTTTCATATTTCATTAAAAAGTTTCTAATTATCTCACACAAAAGTTGGAAATCCAAAGCGCCCTCTCAACCCCAAACTATACAGGGTGGCCCAAAAAGAACGGAACACTTAAGATCTTTAATTTCAGCAATATTGTTGCTAATATGTCACTATTTTGCATACTATTGGAAAGGCCATTCCTTTTCCCATATAATGACACCAAGTTATTAAATTTTGGTTAATGCGTTATGATTTTGGAAATATTTTTGTCAACCCTTGCAATTTTCAAAATGTGATCATTTTGCACTCTCAGATATATCGAAACCAGCGAGAATTCGGCTTGCCATAGAACCAGTAGCGTTCACAATGTGCGGAATGTGGGACGGACGGTGTTATTGTCGTCAGGTCGTCTTATTCACAATGGTAACGGACAATGACAACCACATTCTACACATTGTGTACGTAACTGGTTCTACGGCAAGCCGAATTCTCTCTGTTTCGGTATCTCTGACAGTGCAAAATGATCACATTTTGAAAATTGCAAGGGTTGACAAAAATGGTTCTAAAATCATAACACATTAATCAAAATTAAAGAACTTGGTGTCATTATATTGGAAAAGGAATGGCCTTTCCAATAGTATGCAAAATAGTGACATATTAGCAATAATATAGGTAAAATGTAAGATCTTAGGTGTTCCGTTCTTTTTGGGCCACCCTATATAATATTCTTCCCTTTAAGCGTTCTCACAATTTCAGAGCTCACCCGTTCCTCACGACTGATTCTTCGGATACTCCTCGGAAGGTGTCATTGCACAGTCTCTCTGTCTGTCCTTTAGTATCATCTAGATTTGTATAACATTTTCGTCTTTTGTGCAAGTTATCTGAAAGGAAATGTGTACGTCATATCAGAATAAATCATTAGATTCCAGGAGTTGCTGAATTTTTGGAAGTTGAGGTGGTAAAAATTCCACAGATTTATTTATTTTTTTTTGCTCTTTATCTCCTTGGTTATCTTTAAAACATTATTCATTTTAAACTTCTTCACGTTCACAGCTTTGTAACGTCTTTGATATTCCTTGACTTACCAATTGTATTTAAGAAATCAAGAAAACAAATTCTTATCATTATGGTCTGATTTTATGTCAGTATTGACTGGGGCAAATTAATTGTTTAATAGGATCCCATTTTTTCTCTCTTTTCTTTTCTTTAAAACAACAACATCATCATCAGCAACAACAACAACTAATTCTTTATCGCCATTTAAAAAAACTAGAAGCATCCACTTCGGTCTATCACAAATATAAGCATTGAGTAAGATGACCACAACAGCTACGCTGATACAGTTATTCCGATTTATTTACTTAAAAAAAAAGAATGATAAACAGCCGACAATAGCAGTCACAGGACTGACACACGAGAGCTGGCGAAGGAGACTCTACACAGGAAATTATATTTGTAGAAACCCATGATAAACCAAAGTAGAAATATAGCCCAAATCTGGTCAAACATACAGCAGGCATGCATGACTCATAACGAAAATGAAAAATACGCGCCAAAAATTGCCGTAGTGCTCTTTTATATTTTTCGATAAGCACAATAGCAATACATGTCAAGAATGCAGATTGACGAGTAAGGAGCGTTGGACAGAGGCCAATCTTTCAGCTTTCATTCGGAAACACAAACGTTACATTTAAAATGCTCGTTTTCATTTTGTTAGTACGTGTATGTAGGTTTGGGCATTTTTTTCCACTGCCATAATGGTTTGCAGGCTGATCACCTGTTCGGTGCCAATTTTCTCGAATAAGCAGCTAGCGGGAACCCGGGACTTCAATAATGCATGGCCCAAATTAGGCGGCATCCCTCAGGGAAAAAAATGAAGAAAAAACCCCAACAACAACAAAAACAACAAACTCAGATCAGTCAGATGTAAAGCATTGTGAGCGTTTCTGTGGATGGCTACTTGTGTGTGTGTGTGTGTGTGTGTGTGTGTGTGTGTGTGTGTGTGTTTATGTTTATGTGTGAGTTCTGTTTCATCGTGTGTGAATCAGTGTATAAGTGAATTTATGAAGGGTTTGTTTGCAAAAACCGATAAGTCCATTTTTGAAGATTTTGAAGTACGATCATTGTACGAAAATACAAAATAATACCTTTTAAATGATATATTGGTGACTACATATAAAAGTATATTTTTTTAAGTTATGGTCAAAAGAAGCAAACATTTTCTTATTATTCTCTTTATTTTTCTTGACCTTTAATCGCAAATATCTCCATTTGACAAATATGGACTTATCGGTTTTTGCAAACAAACTCTTCATATGCTCCTATGGTTCGTGTCGTATTTTTCATCAATAAAATGGCATATAGGGCTTGTATCCACCTTCATAAAGGTACAAGTAATCCTTCTTTTTTTTTCAATTTTAAGAATACATAATAACAAAAGCAATAACAATAACCGTCATAATGATGATGGCAAAATGATAACTATAATGATAATGAAAATAATAATGATAGTGAAAATGACGATAATCATGATAATGGTGATAATGATGACAATAATCATGATAATGGTGATAATGATGACAATAATAACAATAAGAATATTGATGATTATTATTCTGATATTTAGATCTATTTCTCAGGAAGCGGATGGTGAATTATTAGAACAATGAACCACATTTGAGTATTCCCGTCATTGGCGAAACGTGCATAGAAGATACATGAGAAATTAAGCGATTACATCCGACAATAACTGTTTGATATCTTATTCCATTTTCAGCGTTCAGGAGAGTTAAGTTTCCTTCCTTGACGACCTGATATATGTATATAAAAAAAAATGGTAACAAAACTGGTGCGATGAGCTCACCTGAATATTCCTTACACGCAAGAGGCAGTCACCAGCTTTAGGTCAGTTTTACCCGCTGCTGGCAAGCTGACATGGCGATGGAACGAGCAGAGTCACGCCAAATGGTCTCTTACTTCCCATGATCAGATTGTAGATGGTGCTTTCTGAATGGAAGAGTTTAATCTTGAAAGCTTCGTGCATCTTCACTGTATCATCTTGGAGAAAATAAAAGCAATTTCAGTATGCTTTCTGTCTTCTATCAGTATGTCAGGTGAACTCTATAATAAGAATAAAAATGAAAATAAACGCATTGGATCAGAGAAACACAATTTTCTCATAGCTGTCAATCAAAAAAGTTCAGTAGATAGTGCAAACGCAGAGCTGGCAATGTCCCGGTTAGCTGCCATGGTTACGATTTAAGAGATATCGAAGCATTTTATCCGCATTGTGGTGTAAATTTCCAAGTACATTTACCCCCTCCTTGATCTCGAAACATGCAGCTAAACAAGCGCCTGTGCGAGAACGCACGCGAAAAAAAAAAGTGTTGACGAGCTCGTCCAGAAACGGCGGTATCAGTGGCGGATGCGGGGGGGGGGGGGGGGAGGAGGGGAGGGGGAGTGGAAGGAGTGCACCGGGTACACGCCCCCTTTAATGTTGTTTTCTTCTTCTTCTTTTTTTTAATCACAGAAATAAAAACAATTGTTCTTTTAACCACAGAAGAAATCCCTTATGTTTTTCTTTTTGTTACTTGTCAGCTGATGAAACCCGGAAGTGGCCCTCAAGCTTTCTTTTTGCTTGTCAGCCGATTAACCCCGGAAGTGGTACGAGAAATACAAACTGCTTTGCGCCCCCCTCCCCCTTTACGGAATTCCTGGATCCGCCCATGGGTAATTTGTCTGCCAGGTGTGAATTACATTTCCACACACCGAACTATTTCAATAGAAATATTGATTAAATAATAATCATCATAATAATCATAATAATAATGATAACAATAATGATAGCAATGATAACAATAATAATGAAATATGAACAGTAATGGTACTACTAGTGGTAGTATTATCGGAATAATTATCATGAAGGTAATATTAGCAACTCTAAATAGTAAAGACAATTACGATAGGGACAAATTTTATCTCGAGAGTAACTGAAATTGAATGCTATGAGTCCTTCATTGCTTCCCGGATATGTTATATGTTCCTGCAATGAATACGTTGTCAGTCATCTGCTTGAAGGACAGTATGAATGCACATACAAAGTTAGAGTATAATGAATTTCAGCGGGGCATAATACCACTTATGTATCATCGCTGCAATTCCATCCTCAACCACCTACAATATGAGGGTATCAGGGCTTTAGTTCCTAAAGGTATATATTGTCTACGTATATAGAATACACTGATATTGTTTCTTCGAATTGAATCTATTTTAAAGATATGTCTCCATCGGTGCTGCTTTTGTAACAATTGATGCTTGACCCCTGGGGAGGGGCAAGGTATATCACACATTATCCAACCCATCGTAGAGGTGACTAGTATATGGTCGGTCTTTGATAGAGCGGAAGCGGAGAAGAGAAATTTAAAAGAATCTTCAGAAGTAGATTGAGATGCGCATTGAGGCACACTATATTCTGCTTTTCCAATTTTCACACAATATGGTGATGAGTATAATTATGCTTTATGGATAATGCTCTCCGACTATATTGACTATAGTTACTGTTATTGAGTACGTTAACATATCTCTGCAAAGGAATGAAGACTATTCTAATACCAGCTTCAATTTCATCTAGAATGGATTGCTGTTTTCATTATTTGCGGGAAATGATATTACGTCCAATATATCCCAGTCTCATCAGTTTATCCTAGAAGTGGCATTGGGACTAGACTTAATAAGAACATGATATTCTTTTGGTAAGGCAAAGAAAAGAAAGTAGAATACAGAAAAAAAAAAACAGGATAGAGGACTATTCAAAAAAAAACAAGGAGACGCCCCAGGGAACGGGGATCTCCACTTTGCCATGGATCAAAAGAAAAACAGGCCACACTCAATCGATATGAGAATTTCGGATGACACGTGGATCATGGGATACGGGATGTGCAATTGGAAAGGAATCCATAGGACTACGATGAAGAAATGTTATGAAAGCTGATATTCCGAGGGAGAAGGAGAGATATATATGCTTATGCACCTCATCTTTCTGCTATATATCTATCGGGTTGATTTCTGTTTTGTTCTCACGCTCTGGGAAGTAGAGGACAGTCACCTTCATCTTGTGTTCTCGGACTTTAGCCTCTTCTGACTCTTTGCACTTTCTGTTCCTTACTATTTTTTTATTTGAGGAATATTCCTTCTATACACCCTTCCCCTGCAGAAAAATGTACTTACAAACACACACACACACACACACACACACACATATATTTTGCGCTTTAATGTCAATCATATATCCCTGCAGCCAAATTGTCTGGCCTTTACTAAATTGTCGTAGCCCACATTGTACAAAATGATCATCCACATCCCCGTGAACATCCACATGGGAAACCAAGTTTAAAGGAATGTGCACTTTCGGTTGAGATGGGGTTTGAGGTTTCCAACGTTTCTTGATGATGATCTTTTCAGATAATGTCACACCTCTCATGAAATATTAAGGACCATATAATTCTAACAAGAATTCAAAGTTGTTGTTGTTTTTTATGAAAACTGGTTTTGAAATGGCTTAGATATCTAAAACAAAGCGACCTTAAAAGAAGGTGGGACCCACTTTTTTATTAGGATTGCCTTGTTTTTGTTTTTGTTTTTGATATCTCAGCCATTTCGAAACGAATTTTCATCAAATAAACATTGAATTGTTCTTTCAATTGCATGCCTTGTAGCAAAATTCGTTTCTAAGTATCTCGCAAAGAGTTAAAAGCTGAATCCCCACCTCAACCGATACTATTCCATCCCCTTAACCGGCAAAGCATGAGCTTTAAAAGTACAGTGGAGTTTGATTTACGTAGCTGCAATTAGACGGACTACAAGGAATTACAACCAGACACGAGCCAGACAATTCTAATAAATTGCTACAAGACCGACTCCGAGCCCAGCATTTCGTGCTCTACATATCTGAGACGTAATTTATCGATGCAGTGCAAAGGACAGCGGGCCAGCGTCATGATTGAATTTGAACATTTGCACAAAACAATGTCACAAATTTGTGTCGGACATGAGGGAGCATTCCTCATCTTGCTCACAATGACATCTATGAAACAAAGTCATACAAATAGAATGGGAGAAACTCGCACAGACATAAAGAATCTAGTCTTCGAAATTTTTCAACTTTTGTTGGTTTTCTACTTGTATTGGTCGGCGACTTTCAACAGAGAGACATTTATATATAAGTGGCGATAATGTCATCACATTTATTTGTTGTTTTTTTTTTTAATCTATTCTGTGTTCTTTATACAGGGCTATCTCTTCAGTACGTAAAACTGCTTTACAATAGAGCCTTGTGTTACATAAAAATGTAACACAGTTTACAATTTGAAACAACGTTTGAATATTGCAATCTTAGACTCCATAACAATACAATACAATACAATACAATACAATACAATACAATACAGTACACTACACTACACTACAATACAATACAATACAATACAGTACAATACAATACAATACACTACAATACAATACAATACAGTACACTACAACACAATACAATACAATACAATACAATAGGTTAAATCAGTAATCGAAGTATAAAATTGATTACGATATTAAATAGATATAAATAAGTTCAGTTTAAAATTAGATAACGACTTACATTCAAAACAAACGTTAATCATAACCAACAAAACATCACGTGTATACGGACGACAAGAATAATGCTACTTAAAATTAAAAATCAAAACTTAAACATTTACACAGTTTCTTAAAATATTGAAAAACAGAAAGGTTTGGACATGAATAGGTAATGATTGTTTGGTTTGGGTAAAAACAAAAATGTGTACAGACGGCAAGAGTATATCAAAATTAAAAACATATCCAAATGGTTTCTTTAAAAAAAAAATGATTATAAACGTAATATTTAGGGTAAAAAGAAACCCAATTACAACCTTAAAATCCCCCTCCCCTGAAAGTTATTATTAGAGAGTGGTTGCACGAATATGACAATTTGATTCGGAGAATGCAGTTAATACTTTTCAATTTCCGGTACAAGTACAAAGCACCAGCGGTTTCCTGAAGAAAAGGTGAACTTTCTATTTTTCATAGGTGTCTTCCTCCAGGTCCGCAATCGTTCATCCATGTGCCATTCTTTTCGTCTGTTAAAACTTTACTGTACGGCGACTTGAATGTGGCCTGTAAAAATGTGTGCGTCAGAGAAATATTTTAGGAAAAGAAGACGGTGAGATACCCGACAATAACCGTTTCACTCTTCCTTACGAACGTACTTGACTTGTTCACCATGGCGATTTGTCAGACTTTTGTGCGTTTGACCTCTATGTAACAAATGGTTCTACACTTTGAATAGACTTTTGAGTCCCCTCAATATTGTCTCAAACTTTTTTCACAGTAAAGGAAGTCTCCTTTCCGCAAAATGCATATAAATTTCAATGCACGTGAAGATAATGACTAGTAGAATTGACATATTTTGCTGAAAGAATCTATTTATTTATTTTTAGAGGCGAGACCTAAATATTTTCAGAGGGCGTCCACATGTATCTATCAAAACATCGGCTGGTCTTGCCCTGTGTAGTAAACTAGGTCATCGTCGTAGGGTTACCAACAAGAAAGAAACCAAGCCAAACTACACCAAACCAAACGAAAAAAAAAAGAAGAAGAAGAAAGCCTGGAACCAGAGAATCATCCGGATTTCAATCATCACCAAAATATGAATTAACTTAATTAACTAATCAATTGATACAAACTGATTACTGTTTCTTTCTAGCGTAACGATGAAAACGGACCTATCGTTGGTCAAAGTTTTTGTTAGCATTAATGCTAGATAATGTATAACGCAGAGACAAACGCCGTGGGAAAGGTAAAAACCTCCTAGAAATCAACGACGCAATTCAATCTCCCTCGCTCGATCTTAGCATGGATATCATCACAGCAAGAAACCTTAACACAGCAAGGCGGATCATTACCCAAGAAAAGAAAAGAAAACAAAGAAGGGAGAAAACAAGAGTACATGACTGAAAGGATGTAGCTGATCCTTGAGAAAAGTAAACTGGAACAGAGACGTTAAGAGGCACAAGTACAAAAAGAGACGGGGGAGAACAGAGCGTCTTTGCCAGTAAGTCATCTTAATACAAGAAAACTAGGACGCCAGCAAAGTAAGAAGGACGGAGATAAAGGGGGATGCTTGAAGAGAAAGAAAGAACAAATCAATGGGAGGAGGGGGAATAGGAGGGGAAAGGAAAAGAAAGTAAGGGAAGAAGAATGAAACGAAATAAAGGAGAAATCTATAGGAAGAAAGAGAGAGAGAGAGAGAGTTAAAGGGGAACTATCAATTCGACAGTGTCAACACTTTTAACTATATGCTTATGGGAATTGAATCGCCCGCATGTGGACTCTAAGGGGAATTCCCATACCGCGGAGGCGGCAGGTTAAGTAGGTAGAAGGCAAAAACTGCCGAGCCGGCGTACCTAGGGATGCTCTTCCACCTTCTGCTCATCCGGATAGGAGCGCAAATAGCGGTAATTTCCCGGCGACGTTCTCCCAATTACGTCATTAAGGTTGATCCCCACGGCATCAGATTTCTTATCAAAGACATTCTTCGGAGATTATGCGAACGTCAAATTTCATCCGAGTTGCAACCACCGATTAGCGTCTGCCTTTTGAAATATACGGTTTCAGGCATTTGGACATCAGTCAAGAGTTTTGAAACACATCTCTAACTCTTTTGTAGAAAAACTGAAAATGATATCTTAAGAATCGTCTCCCCGGCATGTAAGAAAATCCATTTTCCGCAAAGCCACTTATTAAAAGTGTGCTTTTTATTTGTATGATCTCTATTTCCCAAAATATCCATTACGTATGGTGTTGTTGTAATATTAGAATCAAGAAGAAAGCCTACTGCTAAATAAGGAGGATCGCAAACAAGAACTGGTGGTATATATTTTTTGGTCCTTCTTTTTACTGATGTGAAATCACGTTATCCATCCTGTCCATCTAACATTTTAACATCCACTGTGAAATTACGTGACAAAGCAACTAATCACATACAGAAAGAAAATGCATAAAAAGTGAATCTTGATATCACCCACTTGCCTAGATTCGTGACACCTTCGTGATTTCTTTTTCAGGAATTGTGGATACTGACCTTAATCATGTTAATGTGGAAGCACAACAGACTAGGCTGTTCGGTTTTTTTTTTTTCTGCATGGAATGGACAGGATGGATGCGACAAAGCCCAGTACACTTCGGGTCAAAAGACAACATTCTGTTTGCCAGATATTGATACACCTTCCGCTCATCATTCTTGTTCATGATGATTTGCAAAATACAAACAAACAAACGAACAAGTCGAGGACTAGTTATACACGCACAAACATACATACGTGCACAGGCATATCCGTTGTGCGAATTCCTTTTTTTTTAAAGTTTGGTTGAAATGCAAATCAAGCGTGCACACGGTTATCGATCTGTGGTGATCGATAGCTTGAGATGAGACAGCAACAATGTCAAGTACAAGTAATGGGAAAGAGATCCCTAAAGGCATGGACATACTTGCTGATCAATCAACAGTTCTTAGAAGCTGAGAGTCGAGCCCAAATATACAACCAGAGACATAACATAGATAACAGCGAAGGCTGATGAACTCGGGTGACTGATATTCAAACGCAAAAAGTGCCACGGGAAAGAGTAATTGAGCGGGAACATGATCACATGCGACCGGCTGTACAGTTCTGGGGCAGAACTGTTTCTGGCGCAGTTCTGCCATCTCACATAGCTTCTATCTCGATGATTTGCGAGCGGTTGACGATGTACTAAACCAATTCTTCTTAACCCTTTTTTTTTTGATCTTTCGTTACATCATTTCCAGCTTTTTTTTTTTCTCATCGAGCGATGAAGCATAATCTTCAAGTTTGTTGTTCTTTGCTTTCATTCTCATTAAATCACTATCAGTAGCCAGATCTGAGCATCTCTTATGCAATTTAAAATTCAAAGACAAAGGTTATCATGAAATGCTAGTGATTGTGATCATGAGTTTCTCTATTGCATCTGTTTTACGTCTTCTGCAGGTGCGGCGACTCATGTCTGCAATGGCAGAGGGAGGGAACGACGAGCGGATCAAACTGCTCAAGGGAAGCGTCGGAGACGGCAACGAGCTCCTGGAGAAGTACGGCACCGTCATCAAGGACCGCATGGAAAACCTCAAGCAGCAGATCCTGGATGCAGCCGACGAGGACATCCTACAGGTTGAGCAGAGCCGAAGGCACCTCCTCCACCAAGTGCAGCGGATGATGGAGGAGTTCGACTACAAGCTCAGAGAGGTCGGGGTAGGGTTCATGTCCAGGATGGACAATCCTCGCATCGGTTGCTTCTCCGGACTCCAACGCTTAGGATCGATGGAGGTCGACGACCGGCTGTCATTCATGGAAGAACACCTGAACGAGGTGCTTGACCTCATGAGCGACATCCAGTTTAATCGCGAGAATTCAAACTCCAAACTTTGTATAGGTCACATTGTCCAGCCAAAGATTCTCCGATTAGCGTCGTCAATCAACCTTCCGGAGACTACGGGCCATCCGAAACGTAGCCTCACCGCTCTTCCAGACGGTAGTGTTGCCATTGGACACGATACCGGCGGCGTCGACATATTTCATCCGGATTTCGGTGTAAAGAGGTTTGTCGATGACGTGACGGTCCGTGATATTGCTGCCTGCTCAGATGGCAAAGTGTTGGTTCTCAGCTTCGATCGGCACATCCATGTCTTCGACAATCAAGGCAAAGCCGTGCAGACATTAAGTCCGCAGGAAACCTGCTTCATGTTCTCGCTTTCTGTAGACCGGGGTGATATCCTGTTTGTAGGTGACTGCGAGCTAGAGAAAATATTCGTGTTTAATCTCAAGCGCGACGCGCCGACGGCTCTGCGGACAATTCCGACGGCGGCCAACACGCCCTGGCAGCTGCATGTTCTGTCCACGGGTCAGCTTCTTGTCGCAGATCCTTGCCCACCCTATGGTCCTTCCATCAAACTCATCGACCAAGCAGGCTCCACGGTCACAGCGATCCACCAGGAGGAATGGTCCAGCGCCTGGTGCACCGTTGACCGCGATGACAACATCTATGTGGCCTTCGCCAAGAAGGGAATCGAGAAGCGAATATCCATCGATATATACTCGTCCGATGGCAAAGTCGTGGAGAACTTGACGAGGAACTTAATGATGCCTAAGTTTCAGTGGCTCTCCGTGGCTGTTCCTTCTCCAGGCACGATAGCGATATGTAACGAAACCCATCTTTTTGTGTACTCGTGGCGCTCGCAGTACCATTGATACGAACTTGTGCGTCGTGTGTATGTGTGTTTGTATGTGTATCCACATGTTTATCTTTGTTGCGATTAAAGCAGTTTGACTCCGGCAGAAGTGACAAAAATTTTCGAGCTCATCGTACACTTCATAAAAGAATTCCGTCTACTTATCCGCAATGTGTCCTGTACAAAGACTCGCTGGTGTAGCTTCCCCAACACATCAATTGCTATCATTCTGTGAAAGTGTACACAAGCCCAAAAACTATGTTAATTGAAAGATGAAAAGATGAGAAAAGGACATTATAAACTCTGATACAAAGTGAATACTCTCGTTCTAGGAATGCAGGTTTGTTTTTTTTTTTTTCTTGACCAAGTGACTAAAATGTGAATGTAATGATACTACGCGTTCCCCATCTCGTAAGTTCGAGACCTTTTGCGTCAAATTGGGCAGTATGATTACTGAAGAAAGCTGTACAAGCAACTGCAAGACGGCAAACAGAACACCTCAAATAGTTATTAAAATTTCTGAAACTTTCCACGACACTCGTTCAAGTAAAAAGTCTTGCTTGTCCCGATTTTCTAGGTCCGTACGTTTTATCGTTGTGAACATACAACCTGATGATTTTAAGTTTGGATGAAGATGAAATAAAATTAATTCTACCGATTTATTGATGATGAAAATGGTAATAATTTCTATAAGACAGCTTTACAGATGTACATATACACATATAGAAATATATATAAATCTGCGTGTGTGTTTGTGTGTATATGTGTGTGCGTGAATTCATAAATAAGACTTTCACTTAATACTCGTCATTATATTGCTCAATATCATTTCGCACAAACTTTGAAAATGGAGTATATAGGCCCTATTCCTTTTTGGTCGTTCAAGCAGTGGGAAATGACTCTCTTCCGTTCCAACTGTCCCTCTTCAAAAAAACAAACAAACAAAGAGTGAAGGACTAATCTATGAAAGCATGTAGAGATAAATGTCAGCACGTAAAAAGTCTATGTCTTTCCGTCAGCATCCTATTGGTTAAATGAATATAAATGTCATGATAAAAAAAAATACATGCACCGTGATGGTATACAGAATAAATCGCTTTACAAATTGAACGACTTACATCTTCTTCTTTTCGTTCTCTCTATCCCCAGTCCATCAATAATGCTGTAAGATTCACTGGCACTGTATTTAAAGACACGGTAGCGTAGGGATTCATGGCTGGCCCGATTTATTCGCTGCCCACCAGCTAGGGTAGGGTAGACATGCGAAAACCACAAATAGCACCGGTCAGCGAACATGTGCATCGAAGAGTTCGCTCATCGGCAACCGTCGGCTGCAATCGAGATTCCTCGGCTGTGTGTGTATAGACCTACACACAGAGATCAGTGATAAAGCTATACACAATTCGTTACGGGGATTCTCGAATATATCCGAGCCGGGCCAGCCTATCCACTTCATGGTATCCCCACGCTACCGGGTCCATACAAGTGAAATGCCACTCGACACGGTATCGACGTTCAGGTGACCATTATGAGTAGAATAGATTCCAACAACAAATGGAAGAGGTTTCATATATATCTGTAGTAACGCAATGAAAGTGTGCTATTTCAGATTTTAATGTAATTGCAAGAAGGTGTGATATCGGTCGAATACAATGTATATGAAATTTATCACCAGTTATTCAAATTTTTTTCGACCGTGGAGTGTGGTGTTTTACATTAAAGGCCACCATGTAGGCCTTGCTATCGATCAGGAGGCGATACAGCAATACGATACTATCGATGCGAGGATCAATAGACTTTCGGCATGCAAACAAAGTGTAGTGATGATATTCATTTCTGCTATCGTAGGAGTCGTTTTGCGCATTAAACATCAGATCGATGATACAGCGTAATTTGATTTCGCACCATTTCTCCCTCACGTATGCCCTAGCTTTACACAGCATTGTTTAAGGGCATCGTCTTTCGTTATCGCTCCGTATCGGGGCGAGATTACGAGCGGCTTGGATAGCTTTAGTGTCTGCCGGGCTGGAGCCGATTCGACGTGCAGTTTACCGGGTTGGTGTAGCATTATGCACAGGCAGGCGGTTCGTGCCGAGGCATTTTATTACGCGTGCATCGATGTAAAGCAGGGCGAAAGAAAGTCGAACATTCCAGTCAGGGACAGCGTTTTTAATGAATTCTTCTTCGATTGAATGTTAATGAGAGTTCACTCAATATTACCAAAACAAATTGTCAGCGCATTTGTTTATAGGCTTCAAACATGGAGTAATGCCGTACTACATGACCCAGATTACACCCAGTGGTGACTTTGTTCCCTGTCAGTTTTTGTTATTGTGTCTTGTGTGATCTGATAGGATTTATAAGCCACAGTCTTTGCCATCAAGTCAAATATTAAACGACTTCAGCCTAAACGATCAGTGGTTCAGTGTTTTTATTCTGTGTGGATTTTTTTTTTATTTTAAACCAGCATGCAGGAGTAAGCATTCTCTTGCACTGAAGGCTACAGGCAAACATCTCTAAGTAACAGAATATTGAACGAACCATAGCCATGAGCGCTTTGAAAATTTCACGGCCAAAATTAGCGATGACATCCACTTAGACATTTCTTTTTTTGGCAACTTCAAACGAGGACAAGACAACAAAGACACCTCAATTCAGACTCCTGTTCATTTAAAAAAAAAAACCCTGTCCCAAAATAATAATGACAAATCAATACATTCACTGAAATTCTTCTCATGTCCTGTGTAAATTCGATGAAACACGCCTTTCAATGTTCAGCAGGGGAGCATTTCAATAAGCGTTTTATTAGATATTTTCTTCTGACAATATGTTTCACGTTAGTGAAATTCTTGCACCTTCCTTGCTGAAAGCAAGCTTGATGAAATGTCCCCCCCCCACACACACACACTTTCAGAGAAAAACGACGGACGCATATTCTCATCCAAACAGGAGGGAGAAAACCCAACAAATTTGACAGATTACCATGTTTTTACGAAATATTGGAACATTTTATTGACACTTAAGCGTGTTTGCTGATAATGCCACTTTTTCTTCTGTTGGTATAGGGAATATGTTTCCGCAAAGTTTCAGTCATCAATTCAACAACTGGCTGTAGCTCATAATCTTTAGAATCATTGAAATAGAATGAAAAAAAAAGACAGTTTCAAAGGTCCTGTTTACCTTTGGGATAAGTGATTTAAAGAATATTCAAGATATCACTTTTGATGCATACGTGTACGTCAGTTGTGTCACAAAACATCCTACCATATAATATATATATATATATATATATATATATATATATATATATATATATATATATATATATAATATATTTGCAATAAAGCCTAAATATAAGGAGATATCACTATTTTCTCATTAAACCATAACTGCAGACGCTTTAGTCTGGAAACATTTTATTACAACTTTTGTTCACATTTTGTTTATCTAACAATACTTAACATCGATTATACTGGTTCAATTTTTTACATCGGTTGTTTCTATCCCTAACTCACATTTTAGAACTATTTTGAATCACTAATGCTGGGTTTTTGTTTCATCTGCAAATAGAAAATTATATGCATTTAAGCTTCAAAGTTGTCACTGAAACACTGTTATATCGGTGAAGGGTCAAGGAAAAACAAAAAGAAAAGAAGTGATTATGTCATGGCCTCATTACCCTCGTTTTAGTTTGTACATGGAATATAATCAATCATCAATTTCATTAATTTTGAACAATTTAGAAAATACTATCAATCTCCCATTTCAAATCTTTCCCATTTCTGTAAAATAATTTTATGCGAAGGAAAAGATTCTTTCTTTTGGATATACTCATAATAAAAAAGATACAAAACCTTGCAATAACGTTTACTTCTTGATATTGTCTTAGTTGACAAATTGTTGCTATTCTCCTCGTTCCATTTGATGTAAAACTGTCTATCTACTCAAAACATCTTGAAAATAAAGTGGAGATCGACTTACAGTCATGCATACATCCATTATTGCCGCAAAGTGAATACAGCGATGCATGCTATCAATAAAACCATATTATAGAAAGCTGACAGTACCCCTAAAAGATTGCTTAGTTTTGTCATCCTTACAACATGGATGAGTCCTCAGTTGCATTTTCAAGGACACGCTGCCGCAGTTTGACAGATGTTTGACAAAGTTCAATGCACATTTTGGAAAAGAAGGAAAATCGACTATTTCAGCTTTTCGGTACATCGGTGCCGATCTTGATGCAATCCGATGAAAATTCTTCTTTTTTGTGTGTGTAAAACTCTAATTTAATAGAAACCCATTCACGTATCTATACTAGACGAAAGTAACGTATTGTTTACACGGGAACCAGACGCATCATATTTTCAGCTTGAGAAAATTATCACGTGATCATGCTTGCCCAATCACTGATGGGTATTTGAAAAAAAAAAGCCTACACATGCAATACATTTTATACTATGTTTCAGCTCCTACAATTTCTACATCATTTTCTGTTCTGAAATCACATCAACTGGCGAATTTGCTTCATAATGCGAGGAATTCTCCCTCGCTGACAAGACAGTGTTTGACGAAGCCCACTCACACACTTTTTTTCTTTATGTTTTTGGATCCTACTATTCCAACAGCATTTGCTGTCCTGAAATCACATCATTTTTTAAAACGAATTCGCTTCATTTCATCAGAGAGTATACCCCCTCGGGGGATTTCTGGATGCGGAAATCTCATGTTCTTCATCGGATCCGGCAAAAAAAAAGAAAAAAAAAAAGAAGAAGGACTGAAGCCAAGAAATTCATTTTATCTTAAAGGGATCGTATAGTTTTGGTTGAGACCTAATTTCAGGTTTCAAACATTTCTTGGTGAGAAAACGAGAAACCTCTTTTGCAATATGAAAGAGCGTGTAATTCCATTCGGAATTGAACGTTTATTTGATGAAAATTGGTTTTGAAATGGCTGAGATATCCAAAACAGAGCGATTCTAATAAAGTGTTGGACCCACACTTTATTAAGATCGCTTTGTTTTACTTGGTTTTTGGATGTTTCAGTCATTCCAAATCCGATTTTCATCAAATAAACTTTGAATTCCTCTTAAAATGGTATGCTCTGTACTATTTCATAAGTGTTTTGTTGGTATCATGCAAAAAGTTAAAATACCAATTCTCATCTCCACCAATACTGTACCATCCCTTTAAGCTATGTTTCTCTCTAACCTCTCCGTTCTGTCCATGCGCACACGCACAGAGGGAAACACAAAGTGAACAGTATAAACATATGAAAAGAAATGAGCTGAATATCACATAGGGGTTTTTTTGTATGTGTGTACGGGCACATAATTATCTCTGGTGTAGTAACATATAAAGTGGATATCCGTGACCTTGAAATACGGTCGAACTGGAAAGCCATGTTATCCAAGAGTGGCTCAGTTCATAATCTGTTTATCCTTGCTGTCTTTTCTCTTTCTTACTTTCTGTCTGTCTGTCTCTCTTGTTTTCTTTATTCATTCATTTATCTATTTATTTATTTCCCTTTTTTTCTCTCTCTTTGTCTCTGACCTTTGATAGTTAAGGTAGAAGTGGTTCTTTTATTGTCGTAATGACAGGATTATCCAGGAGGGGACGGACAAGAGAGGCTGCGGAAATAAAAGTAATTGCCCTGGACTATTGAAGGATATACACAGATTTGAAGATAATATGATGACATAAAGAGAGAGAGGGAGAGAGGGAGAGGGAGAGATAGAGAGAGAGAGGGGGAGCTCAGCTCTAGGGAGAGAGATGGTTAGTATGCAGTAACAAACCAAGGTAACATTTCGGCGATATAAATGCCAGAAAATAGCACAATGCAAAACCTGAATGATTATAATTTGTACTAGTATAATTTAAATCCTTTATTTCCTTGTCTATCTATTGTAACGTATCTATCTATTTATCTGTTTCTCTATAGGCATGAATATATATATATATATATATATATATATATATATATATATATATATATAAAATTATGTTCGACATGCACACACTTATCCACATACACAAATACACATGTGACACACACACACATATATATATATATATATATATATATATATATATATATATATATATATATATATATATATATATATATAATCATGGATAGATAGATAGATAAATAAATAAATAGATATATAAATAGATAAATAGATATTCCGTTTCTATATATGCATATAGGTAGGTACATATCTAGACACTCGGGCAGATAGAACGACACTTGGACGAGAGGAGGAAATCGACATTGCATGTCATCCGGACTAGACATCGGAGGTTTGCCTTTACGTTCCTAATTTGTTCACACTTTAAGGACACTTAATCAATTAACGCGGCAAATTGACCTTATCAAAACGCGTCCTCTCTTAATATCAGCCTCAGGTTCTTGATGTCTCCACTTTTTTTTTTTTTTTTTTTTTACCGTGTTTCATACTTCTCTGCCTGCAAAATTTGATCGAGAGATTTATATGAAGAGTAGATTAATCACGCTTGACCTCCTATTTTTCGAAGATTCTTAGTTATCCATAAACCGTTTTAATATTGCTTGATTAGCGTTAATTTTGTTTTTATTTTGTTTGATATCGACTTCTTTAGACGTGTTAGAGAGTGTGTGAGTCGTTTATTATTTCTTTGGACACTGAAGGGGTGTTAAGACATTTTTTTTTGTCCATCTCAACAAACATAGACTCAATTCGTAGACATGGTAGAAGTGATTATATTGATTATAGGAATTCCTCTTTGAGGCGAAAAAAGGCAATGTTTCAGCCAAAAAAAAAAACTGATTATATCGCAATCGTTTGCCTGTAGTCCCTCTCGTTGAAATTTGCGTCACTGAATCATGCCTGCAGCTTACACTTCTCTCTCGTCTAGACTAATCACGTCATGCTATGTCTATTTGCTTTCAAGATATTTCCTCTCTTCTTCTTCTTTTTTTTTTTTTGTATTCGACTATCTTCCTTCTTAGTACGGCCTGCTATGTCGAAATATTGGGTCCCGTGAGATTTTCGTGCCAAAATTGATTTTTTTAGCTAACTTGGTCAATTTGGGGGTGCTGAATCCAAAAAACTTTGGTTCCATTTTTTCCGACCACGTCTTCAGCCGCCATTTTGAATTTCAAAATGGCCGCCATGGCAAACTGTATTTTGACCCAATTCTCATAATGTGAGCATCACAGAAGGTTCAAATTTGATGCAAAAAACATGTTTATGATGTCAGACATTCTGATGCACCATTTTCTGATACCGTAGATAGGTTTGATACAGTTTTTAGGCAGCCATCTTCAAATTCAAAATGGCCGCCATTGCTAAATATATTTTACCCATATCTAAGGTTGTAAACATTATGGAAAGTATAAGTTTGGGGCAAAAAGCATGCTTGTGATGTCAGACATGCTAATATATACATTTTTTTTTTTAAATGATGGATCATTTTCATTGGCGGCCATCTTGAAATTCAAAATGGCCACAATAACAAATGTAATTGGGCCTGTATCTCATATCGTATACATTGTGTAAGGTTCTAATTTGGGGAAAAGAGCATGCGTATGCTATCAGACATTCTGAAACATCTTTTACTGAAACGATGGTTCATTTTGATATTGAAGGTGGCCATCTTGAAATTCAAAATGGCTGCCATACCAGAACGTATTTTTTGACCCATATCTCATGTTGTAAGCAATAAAGAAAGTTCACATTTCGGGCATAAACCGGGCTTATGATGTTGAACATTCAGATGCACTTTCCCCCTCCCTTAAATTGCAGATCACTTTCGAGGCGGCCATCTTAACATTCAAAATGGATGCTTTTCAGCTTATATCTCTGGTTAAAAGCAACTTTTGGACATATGAATGTTTGTGGTGGCTTACAGTATACATTCTTTTAAAAAAACACGCATAGGACCTATACATTCTGTAATTATAATGGATTATTCCCATTGGCCGCCACTCTTGAAATTCAAGATCTTTAAACTGCAAACCCAAACATGCCGGAACACTCATGTGTAAGTCATTCACTTCAGTGAATTACGTAGGCGGGACTGCTTCCTGTCCTGTAGGTACACTGCCATGTTGAAATGCATAATGGCTGCCATGGGAAACATTCCTTTAAAAGCATTGCGTTTGGGTAAAAATTGTGAATGGGAAATCATGTGATTCTGACGTCAAAACAAATGAATTTCAAAAGAACCTCTTAATAACTGCGTCTGAGTGACTAAATGCCCCATTTAGACGATTTTGGGTGTAGAGTTTACAACATTAGCCCTACATTCTGAAAATTCATGGGATAGTCACTTTAATAAACAATGTCTTCTAGACTCATTCCCTGTATATGTTTTTGAAGTCACAGCACTTTAAGGCTGTACACAAGGGAGAATTGGTTCTATAAAATTCTTCCAGAAACAGTGACTTTTGCATTTCTTGCTATATGAGCATGATAATGAATTCTGTGGCCACCGTTGGTGTAGGAAGCTCAAAGCATTTAATTGAACATTTTATGCATAACCTCTGGAAGTAACTACAATGTATATCATATTTCCCTGTAGTAGAGGCACAAATTAGGTTGTGAGAGTTTACGAGCTTTGCTCTCTGGATTTGTTGTATCAAGACTCTACGAGGGTAAAGCGGGAGATTGTCCTTGGTGAAGTCATCCACGCCAAACTTCTGGGAGGCATGGACTGTGTCATTGCACATTCTGCATGATTCCAGGTTTAGATACTTCTTGGTCCATCTGCTCTTTGAGACATCCTAAAATTTTCAACCTCATCCAGCACCATAAAAGGCATGAAAAAGCAGACCTTTTTTTTTTTTCACAACAAACTGCAGAAGATAATCTCTCAATAATGTCAATTGTACTTTTATCATGTCCTTTTCCAGTGATGGAGCAAATATCATGCAATGCAGTAAGTATAATAAAGTAAACTTACAAGATCCATGAGGAGAATTGAGATGTCAGTGTCTACGTAATAATCATCAATATCTCTGATTTTCCCGTTGCTCTTGAAGTAGCATCTACATACAATGGAATGAGGCTATCTGTTTCCTCGTTGTGAGTGACGGGTGACAGCTCCCATGGCATCTTTGATGAACCCTTTGTTTCTTTTCTTTCAGTGATGTGGTCTCTGTGTCAGATGGAAATGACTGCTCAGTATTTCAACTTTCAGACTGATTATATGGCTCAGTTTTGTGGGTTTCCAAGGCATGGGTATGAAAAATGAACCTTTGACAGTGAGAATGAGGAGAAGGCCATGAAATTATGAGATGAAGAGTGATTGTGAAATTACTTAGAACTTATACCTTCCGATAATTGTATCGTTCAGCAATGACTGCATAATGACAGGTCTATCAGACTGTAGAGCCAGTAGAAATGTTATGAGAAGTTGGTGATCCTCTTAAGCTTAATGACTTTGGATCCAATCTTACATGGTTTATTTTAATCGCACGAGTTGAATGTCTGCCCTTTTTCATACTATCTCAGAGATTAATATATGAAGAGTTTGATTGCAAAAACCGATAAGTCCATATTTGTCAAATGGAGATATTGGCGATTAAAGGTCAAGAAAAATAAAGAGAATAATAAGAAAATTTTTGCTTCTTCTGACCATAACTTCAAAAATATACCTTTATATGTAGTGACCAATATATCATTGAAAAGGTATCATTTTGCACTTTGTGACAGAGACCGTACTTCAAAATCTTCAAATATGGACTTATCGGTTTTTGCAAACAAACTCTTCATATTTTAATTCTCCTAGATACAAATTCTTAGTACAGAACATGAAAACTTCCCTTTTCATCTCTTTCTAGAAATATTCCCCTTGAATGTTTCCGATAGCTGATTGCCAAACACCACATTCATCAGCTTCAAGGCAGTGACAATTTTTGAGATCACCCTCATGTGATGGTCTTCTAAATTGTGGAGGAATTCTGATGCATGCAAAGCGCCACAGAACTGAGCATTATTGCTCCTTTGTTGTTTTAGAATCATTGGCTGTACAGCAGAAAGAATTTTGGAAGTCTTCATAGCTGAAGATGACCCACTCAAGGGCAATCAGGAAAAAGCCTACTCATTCCTTATTCATTCTGTATTATTCCAGAAATATATCTAATGTCCAGCAAATCTTGTTTCAGTTTGTGGCCAACAAACAAGCTTGTGAATGGGATGCCTGGTAGGGTGACCATGGCATTTCTTGCCATTGGCCATTGCGAGACTTTTCCTTGTTTGTCTTCATTCTCTCGAGACAGCATCAAGTTTTTGAAGATCACCTTCAGTTGTAACATTGCTTGCTTTTGTACAAATATTTTACTGACTGGGCTTAAATATAATCATTAACGAGGTTCCACGATGCAAAATAATGTGTTCCCTGAGAGGCAAAAACAAACCGCTTTAGCATGCAGTTCGCGAACTGCATATACCTGCCTGGCTAAAGGCCTATGGGATGTAACGCTTACACGCTTGCCCACATGAATGGGACAGTGGTATGCCCCCTCCCCCCCATACGCAGTTTTTGCCCCTCAGCATGGCTTGATGACGTCATTGGAACCTCGTCCTTACATTTTGAATTTACGGCGACCATTTTGAATTGAGAGATGGCTGTCATTCCGCTTGACCTGGAAATGAATTCGGTCTATCTAGAACAATTTTGGCAAATTCATTTAAGGCGCTTACAACAGCATTACATGTTTTCTATGGCAGCCATCTTGAATTTCAATATGGTGGCCTGTCTAATGATTCACAATTAGGAAACAGCTGTACTGGAATGTTGGACACCACAAGCATGTGCATTCTTGAAAATTTGATGCTTCTACAATAATTGCAACGTGAGATATGGGTAAAAACGTTGTGGCGGCCATTTTGAATTTCAAGATGGCAGCCTACAAACTGTACAAAACAATCCACAATATCAGAAAAGATATATCAGAGTGTCTGATGTCACAACGATGCATTTAGCACCAAGTTTGAAGCTTCTACAATGCTCACTTTATGAGATATGGGTCAAATTACAGTTTGGTATGGCGGCCATTTTGAAATTCAAGATGGCAGCCTATAAATTGTATCAAAACAATCCACAATATCAGAAAAAGATATATCAGAGTGTCTGACATCACACTCATGCATTTTGCACCAAATTTGAAGCTTCTACAATGCTCACTTCATGAAATATGGGTAAAAATACAGTTTGCTATGGTGGCCATTTTGAAATTCAAAATGGCGGCTGAAGACGTGGTTGGAAAAAATGGAACCAAAGTTTTTTGGATTCAGCACCCCTAAATTGACAAAGTTAGCTATTAAAATCAATTTTGGCACAAAAATCTCACGGGATTACATAGTAGCCTCTACTATCTCCTCCAAACCACTTGCACACTGGCACTTCAATCGCTTTTTCATTAATACTGTAGATTCATTACTTCTGCAAATCACGTAGTATTCTTAATTCTCTCTACTAATCTCTCAGCCGACCTGGCTTTTCTTTCTGTTTAATGTTACCCCTTGCGTGCTCGGGATACTGTTATCTTTTTTTATCAATTTTCTTTTTTTTTTTCTATTGGCTGAGCTATAAACTTCAATAAGCCCTTTTGAAAATTATTACGATGGTGATGGTTGTGTAATCCAAGTCTATTTAATGTATGCAGTTAATACTGTAGATTCATTACTTCTGCAAATCACGTAGTATTCTTAATTCTCTCTACTAATCTCTCAGCCGACCTGGCTTTTCTTTCTGTTTAATGTTACCCCTTGCGTGCTCGGGATACTGTTATCTTTTTTTATCAATTTTCTTTTTTTTTTTCTATTGGCTGAGCTATAAACTTCAATAAGCCCTTTTGAAAATTTTACGATGGTGATGGTTGTGTAATCCAAGTCTATTTAATGTATGCAGTTGTCACGGGTAATATACGAGGGACAGGGAATTCCGTAGCTAAATGTTCAGTATCTTTCTGATGATTCGTCAATGACTGATAGAGGGAGAATGTACATCTTTGCATGTTACCGGTACTCACGTTAACGATCAGGCAAACTGATAGGCCTATGTTTGTGCAGGCATTGCAGGTTGAATATTGTGCCCCCGATGGAAGTAGTGTAGATGATATTAATGTACGTATAGACTTACTTCAAAAGCACAAATCGCAATGGAGCTTTCATTTTAATTCGTGGATCGCGTGATGTTTGTATGGAGTTACGTCTTTTTGCATATAATCAATGCCAGCTTTGAAAGTCACATGCTGCCACGAACTTTGTTATTGAGTTTCTTGCCAGGCTTCTTTCAAGGTTTCTGAAATCTATAGATACCAGCAAATACAATGAGACTGACTTGCCTTTTTGGTTTAAATCTGACGGAAGATGGAATATTTTTTGAAGATTCTGATTTCGAAGGACGAAACGGTAAGTTCATTGAGCGCTACTCTTGGAAATAATTAGGCATTAGTTGTAGACATGTATTGATACTTTGCTTTGTCTTTTTATAGATCAGTCACGGATGTGTGTAAGTCATGTCTCTCATGATAATATGAAGAAATTGATATTGTCTTCATTGAAGACGAAATACGATGTTTATAAGAATAATAAAGGACAAGAGAATTCCGTCATCTCGGTGTTGTCGATAATATAATCAGTTGAGCATTTAGCTCATAAAACCTTATGACCAGAAGTAGTAGCTGATGACAAGAATTGGAACAGGATCTGGTTCAGTTGACCTCTCTTGCTCATGACCACAACATGAAACAAGGTTGATTTACTTAGCGACAGTTTAGATTGGCCTTTTTTTTTTCATGTTTGTGAACTTCAATGACGGACGTCACTTCCTCTGATTTTTTTAAATCAATATTGGAAGACGTACCAAAGGAGGAAGAAGGTTTTTTTGAAGTGACAATGCGTGGAACTACCTGTTATGAGTAAAAAGAGCGCACATATATGTTCAGGGGCGGATCCTGGAATTCTGTACGGGGGGGGGGGGGGGGGGGGGAGGGGGGGGGGGGGCGCCTTTACAAAATAAAGGGGGTGCACGCCGCCCATTTTCTATTTTTGCTTCTTTTGTTTTAGCAGAAATTATAGGGGGCGCCCGGTGCGCTCCACCTGGATCCGCCACTGATGTTTGCCCTTTTAAATGTTTTTTTTTTTTTAAATCAATGTAAAGACGATTGCAGGTTTGTTAATGAATATAAAGACGATTACTACACGTATATTCACTGCAGTGAGCTCTAACCTGAATGGCTATTGGAACGGCTGAGTTTCGTTTTGATTTCTCAAAAGATCAGAAGAGCTTTTTATGCCTGACTTTGAAATGTTTGATGGTGGACGTTGAATGGGAGGAAATGAACGATAATTCATGTTTGCTTCAGGTGAAGAGCTTATATCTACAAAAATTTGGTATAAGGTTTAAAGCACTTTTTGATCAGTTTATTTGAATAACGTCATCCACTGAGTATTCATTTGTCATCTTTGTTTGGATTTGTAATAATGGTTTTCAATTTATTTTACGTATCAACCAAGTTAGTTATTAACTTTTTTATGAGCAAGGAAGCAAGCACCGATGAAGCCCCCACTCAAGGACAGGAGTATAAAGATAAATTACCTGTGGCAGAAGAACACTACCACTGCTACCAGGGGCTTGGGCAAGCACCTCCAGACCCAAAGTCCAATCCAATAAAATAGTGTCTCAATATTGGTAATATTTTCATCTATATTATATCCTTTCCATCACAGACACAGACAAAAAACAACCCGCAAAAGAAAAAAAAAAAACAGCATCGAGTAATTAATCAAGTAACTTTGAACATCGTTTCCCGTGAAGTGACATTTCTTTCCCCTCTATCTTCAGAAATCATAAAATTACTCTCCGGAATTAATTGAAGACCTTTGAAAGTGAAAAGTTATGCAATTTTAAAGTTATGATGGTTGCATTCATGTTATTGATGAACGCAGCGAAATGGTACACCTTGTTTCAACATGCACTTGAATGTCGACGGTCGCCAATGAAGTGCTACTGGAAATCAGAAATGATTGATTACTGCTACGAATAAATCATTGCGATGTTTGCCTACATTATCGAGATGGGCAAGATACTCTTACAATTTTTCCGCTATCTTGTGTTTCTTTCTTTGTTTGAAAGTGATGATGGTGTGAATGTGGCTCATGTTGTGATCGTTGCAATATATCGTATGTGAAGAAGTGTATTATGAATTTATTTTCTTTCTGTCTGAAACCTCGTTTTAACAGAGCCTTCCAAACTGAAGTTACCCCGACAAAGTCCGGATTGCGTCTGGGTAATAGTTTGTTGTTGTTGGTGGTGTTGTTGTTGTTTATGTTGTTGTTATTGTTTTTAACCTTGCCCGTTAAAACGGTCCCCACATAACGTTGTTCGGACGCTGTCGTGGTAACTTTGCCAAAATCTACGCTAGCCACAAACAAAAAAAAAACAATTATTTGAGGCCTTTTTTATTGTTCATTTTCACATCAATGGGTTCTGTGGTGACATTTTCAAAAGCATTTTCGTTGCTAAGTGTTTATTTTTATTTATTTTTTTTTTAAATCTCAAATTAGGAATGATTACTTAGTTTCTCTCTGGTTTTGAGTAGATCTAATGCATATGACGATTTTTTTTTTTCATTTTAATTTTCCTCTAAAAAAATGTACTGTTAAATTCAGAGTTGCCAATTTACAAATGATATATGTATATGTACACACACACAAACACACACACAAACACACACACACACACACACATATATATGAAATGGCCTGCATAAACTACTGGTCGTGGTCATAATAAATCACGTGACTAATGCAGTGTAAATCAAAATCGTTATATTGCGAGTAGTGACGCCACGTCAGAATATATAATTCTATAGAATTTGACTGACTGCCAACGGTGCTATGCATTGTATAATGAAATAATGTTTATTATGTAGACCATGATATAACAAATATAGCCTTGTCTATCGTTGAAATCTAACACTTTACAGTCCCTTGGGAGTTATATTTCCTCCCTCGAGAAAATCTTTTCTCCTTTTTTTTTTTGGGGGGGGGGAGATGTATTCGTTGCGGGGATGCCAATAATTAGGCGTACATTTCGCTTCTTACAAGGCAGTATCTGTTTGACATACACTGACTAAAATACAATTTTAGTCGAGGGATACGTTTTACCCCCTCCTTTCTCTTTGGTCCATGGAAATATGATATGATATAGTATACATAATACGTATTTGTGGGTATGTGTGTGAGAATCTGTCTGTCTGTCTGTCTGTCTCAAGTCTATACGCTTCTGTATATCTCTATACGTTGACTCTATTCCACTCACATACAGCCCTTGCCCCCCCCCCCCCCCCCCCCTCCTTTGGCGCTTGTCATATTTCCATGTTCACAACGGATGAAATGAATTCACCATCGCCATTAATCCATTATCTTGTTCCCCCATGCATGTAGTTAAATCCACAGCTTAACCCCTTGGACGCTATAACACGACAGATCGTGACGAACAAAATGCACGCCTGTACCTGGAGAAAAGGGCATGAGTTGTGACGCTAGTAAGCTAATAGTTAATTCTGGATCACCTGAGGGAGTGAAAAGAGGGGAAAAACTGATGCAACGCATTTGGCTAATGAGACAACGATACAGTCACCTAATGACTCTTCAGTTATATAGGCAAATGGCGAACACGTTTTCCCCACTGCTTATCCCTTATACAAGACTGTAAGCCTTAATATGCAAAATCGTCCATAACGAAAGTCCCGCGATGTAATGGCCTTATTAATCACCCAGTGTTTAAGGGACTGCTTTTTTGTGATATTCCTTTATTGTCACGAGGACTCGTGTAACCTGACGACAAGTTATTTTACAAGTACTTAATAAAGGGTAGATCACTATCCAAAGTACAGCGTTTGACATGTATGGAAAGGCAATAGGTAAGTGGGACAATATGGTTATCAATAGCCGGCCAAAGAAGGAGAACATTGCGAGTTCAAAAGAGCGCGATTGTTTACCTTGAAGTCGAGTTGAAGAGCAATGCCCTCTATAAAAGCCGACAACTTTAGTAAGTGGAGGAAAATTTGAGACCTAACCCCTCCCCTCCCCTCCCCTCCCCCTAAAAGAGAACAGTAAAGTTTAACTTATAAAAGATTTCTTGAGGTATATGAGTTTTCTTCAATTTGTCTGCCCTCTGTCGTCTGTACAAATGAAATTTTGTAAGATTGTAAGATCTCATAAATTTCATTTGTATATACAGACGGTAGACAAATTGAAGGAAACCCAAATTAACCTCATATCTTCACCCCACTGCTTAATAATCTCCTGCTTTCACTTAAAGATTTCTTCTAGAGATAATGTGTACAGGTCTTGAGAAGCGATGACATTGTCACTTCTAAGCCGACCTGAATCTGAAGTGGAGTCGCACTGTCAAATGCTAAAGCACTCCTTCAGGCATATCATAGTCCTGATTACAGATCTCTGCGTCGTGATTTTATGGATAGCTCTCGATTTTTGATTTGCTGGGAGAGTGAAATTTCTTTTTCCCCCTTACTTCTTGTGACTAAGAGTCTCTTATTTTCACGAACCAACGTACA
>CM067080.1:3985000-3990000 GCA_033980235.1 Diadema setosum
ATTAGCGACATATCGTACGATTCGGGCTTATTCGGTTGTAGAGTCCCATCATACACATGTCATAAGTATAATGAAGGAACTCTATTCGGTTAACCCCGTAAAGCCAAAGCTACGACCCCTTCCAGGCCCAAGGGGGGGGGGGGGCACATTGTGCCCCCAACATAACTTCTCTATGTACCTCCGCCAAGGGAGGAGGTTATGTTTTCATTACCGTCGTTTTGTATTGTTTGTCAATGTGCAAAATAACTCAAAAAATACAGAAAGGTTGGGAAAGACACATGTGACAGCTTCAGTTGTTGACCAATCACATTATAGTACCTGTATTGGCCATCTAATATAATGAATTATTATCCATACAGAGGATTTTTGGAGCCCGAATACAAGTGTTATTTTGTCGACGCACCTCATAACCTCCGACCCACTTAGAAAGTTTGTTGAACTCAACCAATATTTTTTTGCCGAGGCGACCAATATTTAAAATATTGGACGGCAAGAGGGGGATTCCCCAAAGTTTTTATAAACTGCACCGTGATTGGCTGAGATATATACGAGATGACCTGAAATATGAAGTAAAAACGTCTCTGATTGGTCAATCACGAATTAACTAAAATATCGTTTCTTCTAAAATTCTGTGTTTATACAAACAAATTTCATATATCAATTAGTTGAAATTGTTTTGCATACAATTTTTCAAAATATCACTTTCATACCAGGAAATTAAATTTAGGTTTGATGAAAACAAGTTGCATTTTTTTGTGCAGGCCGGCGACGATTGATCAGCTCAGCGCTACTGCTAGATAGCCCGCGCGCGATATACAAATACATGTAGCCGGCCGCCGCCGCTTGCATTTACATGCATAATGTGTTATTACTAAGTACAGTAGGCCATAGAACTACAGTACTACTGAAGTATCTTTCACGATCTACGGTAGATGTGACGTGAATTGTGTCACAGATCTCGGATACAAGAACATCTAATTCTGGTCTAAATAAGCTATTGATAGATCTCGGCCTAACAGTAACATGACGACTACCATGGATACATATAGATCACTTTTTTTTTTTTTTTTTAATCAGGGAATGAAGTAGATTAACTTGCACTGAAGAGTGTACCGGTACCATACCCCATGACAAGATCAAGTACAGTAGGAGACCATACAGCACTCGGAGACAGAAAGGGTAAGTGAAAATATTCTTTGCTAAAATCCTCTGTAGGATAATAATGATAATATTGGATGTCCTATTTTCGATTAATACAAGGAAATATTGGACTCGCTAAGCAAAATATTGGACTCGTCTTCGACTCGTCCAATATTTGTGCATAGCTCGTCCAATATCTCCTTGTATTAATCTCAAGGCCATCCAATATTATATAAATATATGAAACCTATGATGTATTGCTTGGGATAGGTACATAACTGGTATAATATTTCATATTTCCATACTATTGGAATTTGGAGTTTGCAGACTGATAATATGATAAATAAATGGTATTACAGACAAGGCTTGTGTGAAAATAATACAAAATAAAAGGGTGGTCTTTGTAAGATGCAGTATTTTGATTATTTCTACTATATCTATTGTTTGATGTCTATGTCATATGAAAATAACGACAAATAATAAGAAGACCAGGTAATTTATACCCTAATTACTTCATATTTTGGTCCTTCAGCAAATTACAGTCAAGAAATCCTCCATTTCATGCATTATTATGTTGTTAACTGAAATTGGAACAGAAATCAAGCAAAATCTGACAGACATGGTTGTCAATTTACGGTTGCCATGGCAACCAGCAATAGCGGACATAGCTAAATTATATATCAAAATGTTTGCAATATGATTTGAGGAAAAGTCATCAAATTTGGTTGGAATCGGGTAAAGGGTGTAGCAGTGGCAAATGAAAATATGGTAGTGGGGGCACAATGTGCCCCTCCCCCTCCCCCGTTGGGCTTTACAGGGTGACGCCTAATGCCAACAGCGTGCTCTTGAATCCTAGACCCGTTTCGCTTAAGATGTCACAAAAAACTCTCCATAAATCCACGTGTTGAAAAAAAGTAATACAATAAACATACACCAAAGACTCACTGTCTTTCGTGCTAAAATCTAAAGTAAACAAACCTATCTAAATCCAATCCCGAAATTTACCGGTGGAGGGGGTCTGAATAAACTCTTCCCAGAGGTCCTAAAAGAAAGACTTCAGTTTTCCCACTCAAAAATTTCATTTTTTTCCAGAACGAAATCAATGTAGTCCCTCTAAATAAAAAAAAAGAAGAGCTTGTCCAGTCTGCAAATGAGATGTATTTGTTGTGGGATTCACCATTCACCTTCACCATTCCACCTGACTAGTTTTAGAAGGTTTGTACATCTTATTATGTGCTTTTTAAGGGGCTCTTGCTGGTCCATTTCAGCTACACGTCGGAACCTTAAAAGCAACAAGAAATTCTTGTTCGCAACATGGAGATACTGAGACGAAACTTCCCTGATCATAATCACGTTGTTGTCACATAAGACGATAAAAGCAGTTTTCGAGAACATGTCTCACGCGCGCACCCCCGCCCACACACGCACACATACACACACACAACCCCTGACAATGCCTGAAAAAAAATCATGGAGTACGTACACCCTTGGTACAACCTGTTTTTGAACCCTGAATCTTTATTCCGCATCAATTGCTTTTTTCTGGCTGTATCTCTCATTTTTCTTTATTAGACGACTATTAAAGCGGGTATTCCCAATGTTCACACGAATGTAGCTCGTGAGGACGATTCCGCGACCCTAGTAGAGAACAACCTTGCAAAGAGGACAGGAAGGATGCTTTCCAGCCCCGGTTTCCAGGTCCATGGGTTTTGTTCTGACAACCGACGAAATATTTTTTTTTCTCTCTCTTTTTATTTAGGTTTTTTTTTATGTAAGTGTTTCCTCTGTGTGTGTGTGCGTATGTGTACGTGTGCCAGGTGTAATATAGTTACACGAAAGAGCGGGAATTCCCAATACTTACATGAATCTGATAGCCAACGAACAGCCCCTGATGTCAAGGCCAGAAACAACAAGGACGAAACAAAGCAAAACAAAACACATAAGACAGTAATGACTCTATATTATTGTACTTCAGTGTGTGTATGTTTGTGTGTATCTCTAGGTATTAAAGTGTGCGTATATGAATGTATATGTACGTGGGTTTGTATGTTTGTGTGTATATTGTTGCTGGATTGTCCTCCTTTGGAGCAAAGAAGAGATTAAAAGCCTCAATTTTCCGAACTTTGTTGAGACTTGTTTAATAGGCATCATTTTTGGGGGGTTAATTTTCGAGATTTTCTCGTGCTGATATCTAACATAATTCATCGTTGTTTATATCACATATTATATTTCCTGTGATAAAATTAACTTTATCAAATCTCGACAACAGAATTGTGAATAACAGCAGGAAAGGGAGCTTAACTGTTCTCAGCGATGACAACCATGTGTTTTTCTCTTTTGACATCGTTAGGTTAGCAATGAGTGAGCGGATATTTCCAATGTTTACTCAAGTCGTCACGTGACCTGATTCTGACACATTAATCAGTTCCTGTTCTCAGTAGTACACTCACCTTCACATTTTCCATAATGTAGAATGTATTTACGCTTTTTAATGTTCTGAATTCCCTTGATCACTTTTCAATCATTTGTTCTCCTCCTTCTCCTCTGTTTGAACCTTCCCCCACTAGTTTGTTTGTCTCTCTGTCTTTGTGTAACGATATTTCTGCTTTTTATGCCTTTTTTCCCTTAAACTTTGTGTATGATTTGATTCATTTCTCATATGATGCCTTGAATATAAATGTTTGTATGTATGAACATAATGTATATATGTTATATGGCACATGTCATTTATATGTAATATACATGACAATGAACAGTTCATATTTTGTCGATTTTTATTCTTTTTATCTAATTATTTACATCCGCCATGCCAAATGGATACATTTATCTGTTTCACTACAATGGCGATAGGCTAACTTCCTTAATATTCAATTTGTAGAAATGTTTGGTGTTTAAAGCTGTGGATTAAATCGACGATATAAACTAAACCTTCAAGTGCTCTGATACAGACTTGTGTGCAGTCAGGAGAAACAGTAGAACAGAGACAGAGACAGAGAAAGAAAGAGAAAGAGAGAGAGAGAGACAGAAACATAGAGGAAGGTTGGAAGGTGTATTGAGAGGGAGGGAGAGAGAATGAGAGAGAGAGAGAGAGACAAAGGAAAGAATGCATGTATTCTTTACAGCGCCCTCCTGCGTCAGTCAGTAGGCAGAGTTGACAATCTGTATTAAGACTGCCACTACGGCACTACCTTAACGCTCTTCACCACGGGAAGGTGCAGGTAGGACTTATCCATGTGGTGTTATAGTGATGTCACAAACATGGTATACAAAGGTATACAAAGGGGACATTCTTTAAAGCACAAAGTCAGTTGTCAATCATAAAGCGACCGAAAACTTACTGCAGTATTTCTGTGTCAGCGGATCATACAAACGTGTCTTTAAATACCAAATAAGGCACTTCCTGTGAATCATTGTGTAAATTTTGTTTCCGACTTATATCTGTGACATATATACTATAACATCTCCATGAATCATTCGAAGAGCACCCACCCACCGGCCTCCCTTGTAGGGAAAATACTTACACCTATACATAGGCTACTTCTCGTACTGTACTGGCGCATAATCATCACACGTTGTGCTGTATCCTCGACTGGGTCTGGGATTTAACCCCGACACAGACCGAGTACCAATTCTCAAGCACTCTAACGTGTTCACGCCACCAATATTTTTTGATATCCCTGAGACCTCGTCATGGTCAGAGCAAAATTGTTGAAACTTCGGATAGACATTATCTGATTTCGGATACTGATCTTTTCCAACCATTTCAGAGCTACGTCCTCTTGTATGTATATACTCTGTTGCGTGTTTGTTACACTGAATTGAACAAAAATCACGCGAAATCGACAATTTAGAATCCTTAA
>CM067080.1:3995000-4194000 GCA_033980235.1 Diadema setosum
TGTATGGAAATTTGCATTCAGCAGACCCTACCCACCAATTGGCAACAGCTATCTCGCACATGCGCAGAACATTTTTTCTTTTCATTTGCCTAACAGACATGTCGCAAGATTAATCTCGTGACTTGAAAACTCTCCAAAACTTATACTGACGCACAAGGTAAGGCAACCCTAGATGGTTTCCACAACATCATGCGAATAGTTAAAAGTGCACATATCCTGTCTGCGGTATGTGATCACGAACGAACGATAATTTTAGCAAACTCACTGAATGGGTGAGGCTAACAACATTGAAATGCGTTTTTTTTTTTCAGCCATTAAAATGTATAAAAGTACTTGTGCATGACTTACTGGAGAGCAGAAAAAGAGTTGAGGTATGACAGAGTGGTGTGCAGTTTTTGCAAAAGCAAAGATATTACGCACCTGCTTTAACAAATACAACACCTGTACAGTTACGTATCCGGGCAAATACCCCCACCCCCATCCTCTTAATACTGGTTAGTGGTAACATTAGAGCATAGAGTAGGGTTAGAGTTAGGTTTAGGGTTGAGAGTTTGGGTTAGAGTTAGGGTAAGGTTCACGATTATAGGATCATAGGATTATAGGGCCAGGGGAAGAGTCGAGGTAATATTGCCCAGGGGATAATTGCCCTTAGACTCCTCGTATTAACAAACTATTTTATTTTTTATATAACATACTTTATTTCAATTGCAAATTAAAGCATGTGATGAATATTCCTAGGATACTACCTGCCAACAGGCAGGTAAGTACAAGGAAAGAAATACAGTGGACCCGGTCCATCACACCACAATTGACAGTTACACAAATATATACATGTATACAAGTACATTTACAGACAAACATGATACATGAACAGCTGTTTCAGGACGAAAAGAAAAAAAACCGCTAAAATGAACTTATATCAGCATAAATTTAACCTAAGAAACACACACACACACACACACACACACACACACACACACACAAATAACTCTAATCATTCGTTCAATTATACGAATCTACCGAAATTCACTACCGATGAATTGCATTAAATCCACCCAACATAATCATAATTATTTCACATCCAATATTATAGAAAAAAAAAGAGAGAATATACACAATGATAAATACATAATGCAAAAATATAGATCCTATGAATATACATAATTAACAATACAAAGGGGGAAGATCAAAATGGACATAGCCGGCCCACAAATAATTACTTTATATAAACATATGATATACATATAGTATTCCTCTCACCTCTGTGGTATAATTCATAGTGATGACGATGATGATAACGACGGTAATGATGATGGTGATTATGATGATGATGATGACAATATTGATGAAAATGATGATGACAATGTTGATGTTGATGATGATTATGATAGTGGCGATGAGGAAGAGGATGAGTCTAAGATGCCAGCAAACCACCAAATCTTAACCTTTGCAATCTTTAGGTTCATCTCATTTCAACCCTCTTAAACTTTTGCCTCTGTTTTATTGTTTCTATTTGGCATATTTAACAAAGAATATCATTATAAATAAATATGTCCAATTTTACAGGAAAAAAACATGTAATTCTTTAAGCCTTCTGAAGGAGCTGTGTCATGTACTGTAAAGATGCCTGAGGAAAAAAAAAAATGTACTGCAAATGCTTAATACAAAATACAAAAAATCAAAGAAAAAATCCAGGTATGAAAACTTCCCCAAATACAATACATAAAGCAAAACAACACTTAACTAATTATCTCTGACAATTTGTGCCAAAAACAATTCATCAGACTTTAAGATATGTAATCTTTTCACAGTACCTATACAATACAAAATCCATTCGTCGTCATTGCAGATATAAGACACATTTGAAGGCTTCAAGAAGATTGGATACTTACGTTTTATTAAAACGTAGCGGAAACCTTACTCATTTACTTATGAATAAATACATGTATTGCATAACAGCATTCACCTTCTTGGGCAGGAGCAATCGCAACACACTATTTTCTTCCACAGCTATCGAAAATGAAATCAAGGATATGATGTTTCTAGTTTTATCAGGCACGCAGGAGGTCTGGACCAGTTTGTTTAGACCATATTTAGAGTTTAAAACTGTTGCAGTATTGAATAAAATGTAATGCCAGGGGCAAAATATCAAGGCTAAAGAATCAGAAAAAAAAAATAGGGGTAAAAAAATATTAGTGTCAGGTGTAAAAACTTTAAGGGAAAAGTGTCGCGGGTAAAACTTATGTCAAATTCAAGAATAATGTCAAGAGGTAAAATGTCAGAGGTAATAATGTTAGCAGTAACATGAGGCAGTAGATTATGTCGGATGTTAAAATGTTAGATGAATTGGTAACGAATGCAATATGTCACAAGTATTAAAGACAGTTATAAAGATTTGAGAAAGTGCTACAGTTAAAAGTTATTGTTGATGTAAAGGTTTATTACAATCAACTTAAGAACACTTTCCGAGATAAAAATAGGTGGCGTGCAGCATTTGACGTTAATGAAGTGGTGTCTTGTGTACAACATTTACACCGTATACACTCTCGGAAAAATTGGTTCAACTTTACCCCGTTACCAATGTCACACTAGGAGCACCTTTACGGGTGCAACTTTGCACCTTTAAGACAAATTTCACAATGCGAACACCTTTACAGATGCAGAGTTAACCTGTTTTTCTCGGTTTGTAACCAAAGATAGATCGAGTCCTATAAACATGATAAACATCTGCAAATAAATGTTGCATTTATGCTTAACTCTTTTTTCTCTAACATAACCAACTCAAAATCAACTTTAAAAAAAGGAAACACACTGGAATGAAGACACACACAAAACAGGTTTAGACTATCAATATATTGCGGATTGGTTTTATTATAGCTCCCCCATACAGTCTAGGGGTAAAAAGCCAAACAACTGTTAATTTGCGGTGATTTGGCATTATGGATAATAAAGAGTAAAAAAAAAAAAAAAGTAAAAGAAAGATAAGTAAAAGAGAGTAATAATAGTGTTACGCTATACAAGCTTGGGATCCTAGTACAGTTGATTTTCGAAAAGGCAAAATGGTCTAAACAGGTCAAATTATTGAATAAAAAGAATGTGTCAATCACCAATTTCCCGGCATATTAATGGAACATCCTGCCACAAGGACATGATTATGTTGTATCCCTATGTGTCAAACAGGTCAGAGGAAGTATTATTCTAAAACAATGTTCGGAGAAAATATGTTATTGAAGAATAATGTTTATGCGGCAGTAATATTATGCATATTTTTAAATGATATACGTGCAGCTAAATTTCGTATTATGAAGCAGATCACCATCACCATAACCACAGCATAATAAACTATTATTTGATTTGTTATTCAAACAAAAGTTTTTGATTGAATATAAAAGGCTTAAGTTTATAGTTGATAGTTACAAATAAATCCACATATACACAAACACACACACACACACACACATACATACATGTATAGACATATACGCATATAAATAAAGAGAGAACTAAATAAAACAAAGAGGAAATATGGATAGATGAAAAGAGTACCGCCAGCCTTATAGTCTGGGCTCCGTCTCTCTTTTCTTGATATTTTTCCTCGATATTTTGCCAATTCCGACAAACCAAGAGAGGGCGCAAATTTTCTGATTGCAATAATCATGAGACTGTGCGCCCAACTCGCGTATTGCAGTTCTCGACGTATAGCAGTCGTTGCGTGTCACGCCCTCTAGTATATGGTTTGTCGCATACACTGAATCACGCTATGAGTGAAAAGAGTCCAGAAGCTAGACTGAGCCGGAATCCATATGACATCACAGATCCTTTTGGGAAATGCTAATCTGCTCTCAACTTCACTGCTCTGTGATGAAAAGTATATATCGGACTCGAAGGCCACAAGCTTGACTCCCATCGGTATTTCCGGTTGACTGTCACGTGTCAGATCAACGAGTCGGATTTTTCACGCGCTGACACCGTTGTTATTTTTACGTAGTTCGTGTAGATTAAGGCTCAAAATTTGTTTTCACGTCGTGAACATGCCTACGGAAAAAAAAAAATCGAAATGCCTTCTAACTGGCTGGACGTAATCTGTGGAGCGCCACCATTTGGCACCGCTCGCGGACGCAAACGGCGTCATCGTCCACACTGTGGAAAAGTCCATAATCATTGTGCAAGATCGGAGAGTGGCCTCGACAGAAAAGTACCCGAGGTCTCACGCGAGTGTATGTCCTCGAGAATATGTTGAACGTGAAACCCTCCCCCCCCCCCCACACACACACGCACGCTACTCCTGATCCTGTTGAACTAATACAGAAAACAGGGGACCCTGGTACAACCTGTCATTGAACCCCAGATCTTTGTTCTTCTGAATCAGGTGCCTTTGTATGGCTGTTTGCGTTATTTTTTCTTTGTCAGACAAGTGAGCGGGTATTTCCAATACTTACACGACTCTGTATAGTGAGGGATAACCAATAACGATTCCAACCTTAGAGAACATCCTTGTATAAGGAAGTGCCTTCCAGCTTCCTGGTTTGGTGTGCTTTTTTATTAAGTAGTGTCCCTGTTATTATATATATATATATATATATATATATATATATATATATATATATATATATATAAATGAATAAATAAATATAAATATATGTGTGTGTGTGTGTGTGTGTGTGTGTGTGAGTGTGTGTGTGTGTCTGTGTATGTTGGTGAGTGTTCGTGTGTGCGTGCGTGTGTGCGTGCGCGGGCTGGCAAAGGCCGTAATAATCACACGAATAAGCGGGAATCTCATAGCGCAATAGTCTAGTTTCTAGCCGTTTTTGTTTCGTCTTTATTTCTCCGAGTTGCAGATTGTGTAGGTGCAGAAGTCCGCTGTATTGCGCTAAGCCGAGTGAGGGCGCATACCCAGTGATTGCGACGCCCGAAATTACTTTGTCAAGAACCGTGTTTGTCGGGCCTAGTTGAGTGAGTGGGTATTCCCACTGTTTGTTCAATATGGTCACATGATATGATACTTTATAGGCAGTTCCTGTTGTCGATAGTACATTCACACTGGTATTTTCTGTGATGAAGTGATATTTTTTTTCTTTCTTACCCTAATTCTTCTGTCTAGTCCTTCCCCACCCGTCTCTGTCTGTCTATCTCTCTCTCTCTCTCCCTCTCTCCGTCTGACTTATCTCTCTTTGTGTAATATGATAATTTCCATTTTCGTGCAATTAATGTTCCCTTCAAACATGATGTAAGATTCGTTTCACCTATCATTGTGCGATAAATGAATATAAAAACACCGGTACTCATTTAGCCTGAGCGTGTTTATTCGTGTGTGTGCGTGTGCGTGAGTGTGTGCGTGCACGGGCTTGCAAGGCGGTAATAATCACTCGAATAAGCGGGGAATTCCAAAGCGCGATAGCCAGCAACGTCTCTAATGTCAAGACACACACAGACACACACACGCACACACACGCACACATTCATGTGACTTTACGTTTGTTTTTATTTTTTCTCTCTCTCACTTTTCAAAATGCCTGTGTGTGAGTGTGTGTTAAATTGTCACGGGTCTTAGACTGAGGAAAAATGAAATCATATCTCTTGTCGTCATTAAACGTCTTTTGCCATTTTTTTATCATTATTTATCTATTTTTATTATTACTTATTTTATTAATGTGCCATACATCTGATGACATGAACTTTACTGCCATCAATACTATTGATGTAGATAATCACGAAAGACATCGTACACTGAGTCGCTTATTCAGTCCTCAGCCAGGGCCCTGTTTTATATAGCTGTTCGTAAAATTCCAAACAACTGTTGATCAGTTCTGACGTGCTACACTTATCAGAATTTCAATAATCCAGCACAAGAACTGATCATCAGTCGATCGTAAATCGTTCGTTACTTTACAAACAGCTTTATGAAACACCCCCCTGGACCCCCCTGTGTAATTGTCATTAAAAGAACCATGTTTGTCGGGCGTAGTCAGGAATTGAGTGAGCGGGTATTCCCACTGTTTGCTCAATATGGTCACGTGGTATGTTACTACAGGCAGTTCCTGTTGTCGATAATACATTCACACTGGTATTTTCTATGATGTAGTGATATCTCTCCCTCGATCCCTTCTTTTGTCTGGTCTTCCTCCACCAGTCTCTGTTTGTCTGTCTGTCTGTGTGTACCTCACTCTTTCTGTCTTTGTGTAATGATAATGCCCATTTTCATGCAATATGGCGATTTTTCCCTTCAAGCTTCATGTAAGATTTTGTTTCATCTATCATTGTGCCGTACAGAAAGATAGAAACACCAGTGCTCATTCAATCCGAGTGTGTTTGTTCGTGATATGAGTATGCGTGTGTCATGGGTCGGTAGTCGCACGAATGAGCGGGTATTTCCAAAATTTACACAAATCTATCGCGTGATAGACAACTCCCTCAACAAGGTCAAAGCTACCCCCCACGTTTACCAGCAGCAAAAAAAAAAAAAAAAAAGAATAGGAGATAAGAGAAAGAAATGAAAGGAGATGATTGAGCTGAAGCTGTTTTTTCTGATTAAACCCGGAAGTGGATATGAAAAGGTCCACTTTTTCAAATATTCTGATCCCTTCCATGAAAATCCTGGTTACGGGTCTGATGTCTAGGTGTGTTCGTTTATTCCAACCTTCTTTCAACAAGTTTGTTTCCTCTATACATGACGGAATCTTACTCCTATATCTGTTTGACTGGCAAAACGCCAATCTCCATCCCCGGAAGAAAATTTAATGTCGGTATTTGAAATTTAGAGTCGGAGATTCATCAAACGATGTCACCCGAACCTACAAATGTTCTGGCCTGGTCGTGTATTATGTAGTTAGCAGAAACAATGCGTCAGAGATAGAGAGAGAGAGAGAGAAAGAAAGAAAAAAAAATAAAAGGGAGGGGAGGGGAGATGGAAAGAGAGGGAGAAAAACATGTGTTCTGTATGTTGTCTATTCCCAGCGCCCTCCTGCGTCAGTCAGTAGGCAGAGTTGACAATCTTTATTTCAGACTACCACTACCGCACTACCTTAACGCTCTTCACCACGGGAAGGTGCAGGTAGGACTTATCCATGTGATGTTATAGTGATGTCACAAACAAAGGAGACATTTCCTTTAAAGGAAGCTAAACCCAAAGTAGAAATGTGAATTATGTGAAAGCAGTGACATTAGTAGAACACATGAGTGAAAGTTTAAGGAAATCGGACAATCGATGAAAAGTTATGATTTTTTAAAGTTTTGGTGTTGGAACCATTTGTGGACAACAATATAAAGGAAATGTATAGGGAATTCCACATTTTTTTTTTTTTTTTTGCTAGCATAATGAAAGAGCGCTTGACTAACCGCTTTCAGGAGGTATAGGGGGAATAATTGCTACCCTTAACATATGTCAGTATCAAGTTGATGGAATGTGTCATTGTCATAAGAAATGATTTTTTGTTGATTTCCCTGTTTACTTTCTTTACATTTTTGTTCACACATGACGTCATAACCTCCATAGTAGTCTCTTCAATGAGCGGTTCCAACACTAAAATTTTAACAATATATTTTTACATAGATTATCCGATTTTCTTAAAAGTTTCACTGATGTGTTAACTAATGTTCCAACTTTTACTCATTCCACATTTCTCTTTGGGTTTTGGTTTCCTTTAAAACACAAAGTCGAATCCTACCTACTGTATGTATAATACAGATCGAAAACTGAAAGCATAATTTCCATGTCAGCGAATGACTATAAGACACGTGTCTTTAAATGCCGAATAAGGAACTTCCTCTGACTTGTTGTATTAATTTTGTTGCCGACTTATGTCTGTGACATCAACTATAACATCTTTATGAATCGTTTGAAGAGCACCCCCCTCCCCCCATTACATGAAACATTTGCACCCATGTACAATCCTGGTAATCAAGCGTAACACACGTTGTGCTGTATCCTCGACTGAGTCTGGGAATTAACCCCTACACAGGCCGAGTATCAATTCTCAAGCACTCTAACGTGTTCAACGCCAGCAATATTTTTGGACATTCTTGAGACCTCGTCATAGTCAGAGCAAAATTTTGGAATTTTCTGGTAGACATTGTCTGATTTCGGATGATTATCCTTTCCAACCCTGTCAAAGTTGCAAGTTGTTATGTGCGTATTTCTTAGTGCGTCTTCGGAATACTGGATTTCACGAAAGTTACACCAAGTCGACACTTTGGAATCTTTGCAAAGGATTCTGTCGATGGCATTCTTGTTTGTGGTAGAGTGACAGTTATCTTTTAATCGTGCAAACGAGTGCAGTGGTCCCTGTTGCCCTTCCGAAACTATCTGACCCAAGTTACGATTATCGGGTATGTCGATTTTGTTCTCGACAGGTGGATTAACCCCCAACTTAATGATACTCGCTCTTTCCGGCGAGATCAAATACAGGCGATCAGTTCTTGTGGATCGTCTCCATTCATTCAACAGCCATTTCTTACGACTAGTCTTTCCGCTGCCCCCTTTGTGGTGTTGTATCTTGCCATGCGTATTCGAGCACGATCTATATTGCTCAAATTTGAGGTTACCGGTCTTACATATATTTGCGTTCTGTTTAGCTTTTTTCCTCACTTCATCATCTCTGACAAAGACCTCCTCAAGCCCTTTTGTTACATAAGACTCCCAACGAGTTCCTGTATCTCCAGTTAAGGAGCTATCGATTAAGTCTCCCCGCGAAATTTCCGGAGTAACATTCCTACGTGGGTAACATAAATCATTTTTCTTAATGGATCTCTCATCGCTATAACCGCTGTCGTTAAGGACAAACGCATTTCTTTTTGACGGTGAGGAAGAATGAAGTTTGTTGGATGTACCGTTTTCAGGGACACCTCCATTACATTCTAACGAATTTTTAAGACAAGCATCATCGCTTCTACGGTTAAATGGCTCTGAAGTGGAAAATGCTATCCCATCGCTAAAAAACATAACATTACCTTTGAGAATAATATGACCGAAATACTCGAGCATATTAAGCATCGGGTTACTACTAAACAATGCGGAGAAAACTCCACTATCGATTAAACTATCGACAATTCTCCTAACACTCTTAGGGTTTTCCTTCGAGATTTGGTCATTGTCGATAAACTTCTTATGGTGGTCTGCGTAGTTTTCACGAGCGAGCTCTAATTTCTCTCGCGCTACGCCAGAGCTTGCGGGCAGCCCGTCAGGCTCAATGTTTGCCTTCGCGGATCTCCCTCTCCGCATATCCTCGGATACAGCCCGCACGGGCGGACCGGGCGGCTCGGTTGGCTTAGTTGCAGGAAGGCTGAGGACGAAGAGATAGAGGGAAACGAGACAATATTTCAGGATGTTGTATGTAATACTAAAAACCAGACGCAGTGTGACGTATCTCATATATAGCTTGGACGAGATGTTGTACTTAACATGTTCCATCTTTGGTTTGAAAATGATAATGACAGGGACTTCAGGAAGATAATTGTTAACTCTACAGAAAGTGCCCCCATGGTGCCAGCTTAAAAGCATGTTATAGCTATTATCATCATAACTTTTTTGTTGTTATTTTTTCTAAATCCTACAATGAAATGTCAATTTTATTCAGTATTTGTCTAAACATTCTGTAGTTCTTTCCCATAGTAAAACATTCACAAATAAAACGACTAGTTGTCATAAGTCACAGATAGAATAATCTCTTTTGACAATTATCTACCAATACATAAATGAACACATACTCATATATAGGCCTACGATATATATATATATATATATATATATATATATATATATATATATCAAAGGCTCGACGTAAGTGGTGGCCCGATGGTCCGCCACCACTGAAGATTGATGTCGGGCCAAACTTCTGCAAAATTTAACGTTTGGTGGCTCGACGAATAAAACTACAAATAAAAATCACCCTTGGGGCCGTTAAAATTCACTACAGCATGTATTCATCGAGAATGTGGGCGTTCTTCGAATTTCGGGATTGTTAAAATTTTCAATTAAAGAGAGAGCAGTAATGCGCTATATTATACCCGAAACTCGTTTCTCATCTGTGCAATTACTGAGTTGATTATACTTTAACAATACCATTTATACGCTTAACATAAATTTCTCACTACATTGGATAAATTACATTAGAGTAAGTGATGTTTGAAATATTGTATCGAACACTTTTTTTTTTAATCCACGACGTTTCATCATAAAGTTACACGTCGGCAAAACTTGAAGCATCTGAGCAGCAGAGGTCTGCGTAGAGCACTAAATTGCTCCTTGCCTAGCGGCCTGGAAATCTGCAATAACGTCGCATGTCCTGCTCATGTGCTTTACCCCTGATTTTGCAAGTTGTCACAAATTTTTTCAAATCAGTTTTTGAACTTTGATGACGTTATCATCTTGATAATAAATCATCTCAACCAATTTATCATGAAAAGATCTTTTGATAGGCATACCAAATGTTAATAACAATCGGAATTTACACTTTAAATACAGATCTGCTGTTGAACTTTTGCTGTTGAACATTTCTTGTTAGCGTAAGGGAAATTTGGCAACATTTTGGAAATTCAAGTGACGGTTGCAGGATAAATCATCTAGGACCTACTTATGACATGGAATTAACATAACCTTACATATTGCTTTTCCAGACTAATTCCCGGTTTCTATGATACCTATTTAACAAATCAATATATTTATCAAATCATTATCAAAGGTCAACAAATACACTAGTCATGAAGATTATTACGAGTATACAGTGTCAGTGACAAATATTGATAATTCCATAATTTGTGAGGCTTATTACGCCGGCATTCATAATCGTGATAAAAAATGAACAAATAAATCCAAAGAGACAAAGAGATTTTGATATATTTGTATGATAAAGGCTCACACAAAAGAAACAGAAACAAAATTGATTTCTATGTTTCACCTTGTTCACTGAGTTTCGATAGATCAGCTTTTACCAAACATTTATCAAAATGTTTATAGCCACTTAAACTGGATTTATGTTTCCATATAGGCTACTTCAAATCTTAAAGCATAGTATCTCTGTCGGAAAGCATCCCCAAATCTTGAAAAATTCTGGACTTTTTGTGGCTCTCGTGAGGCAAGACCACAATCACTTCTGTCTAAGATTAAATACAGAACGGCCCCTCAAAAGAACTAGGATATTTTCTTTCACTTTGCAGAAAGGTACGCTTTATTTCATCGTTTCATATTTCCTAATTATTCCACTGTACTGTGACATAATTATGTTTCCTATAGCCTTCTTTTACAGTCATCCTATTCTTATCTTATTCTTATGACGGTAAGCCTATATAAATTAAACTAGTACGAAATTTCATAACTCTAAAAGACATTATTCACTTTTCCTCACAATTCAAAGGATGATGCTATCTTATCCACGTTCGTTCAGTCCTCATTAAGTTTGGTTGAATTCTCTTTAAGGTCATGAGCAAAATTACACCATTTATGGGAGGAAACTAGAAATATGGCATTCCTTGACTTTTAGAAACGGAACATTATTTGATGACAACAATAATGAGAATAACATGAAAGGTTTAATGTATAGCACAGGTGGTTATGACAACATCATACATAGCGGGAATGAGGACTATAATACACAAGTAGAGGTCTTTAAACGTGCGGTTGAAATATTAGCAAGGAAGGTACGTTCAACAGAGAGAGAGAGAGACACACACACACATTATTCAACAGTACGGTACCAAGCAAGTAAGTAAGCGGAAGTCCTTTAGCTATTCCCCAGGAATGAGTAATTCTTAGAGAACCTCTGGCCAGAAAGGGAGAATCTCAATGGTGAGGGACTATACCCTGATTCGAAAGCAAACAAGATGAACGTGAAAAAATTAAATACTGCAACCATTCACTTTGAACACAAGTACATTGATGGCACGGTAAAATAAAATTAAGCCATGGAATTAATGGATTTAATACGCCTTCGGACTTTAAGACGCTGACTTGAAAATCTAAGATGCATGAACTAATACAAGTTTAAGCGTTTGATTGCAATGTGAATTAACCTTACCTGGACATGGCTGAAGAACAGGCGTTTAATTGTCCGGCAAGCGCGACAAGATTTCGCCGTGCTTATATACTGCGTAGGCCCTACTTCCTGTTATTGTTTAGTATTTATCCGCCCTGCAGGAAAAAGAGTCCTGAAGAATGAATAACCCTTTACGTTCCACGAACTTTAGACAAATGTATACAAAGTTATGGGGCTTTCTGTGCCTATCAGGTTACTTTATACCATTTAAGTAGAATGAACATGAACGCACATGAACATGCAAAAATTGGCGCGTATTCCGCGGAACAGTTTGGCGTCTGTTTCAAGCAATACGGTGCACAGGGTGAGGTCGCTTCCTATTGGCTGTTTTGTTGATCTCTCTTGTCACCAATGGTTACGTAGTCCTGCTTGTGTCAAGCCACTTTGGCGGGCTCCCTCCAACCTCCGTGTTCAGGCAATAACAGGTGTGTCTTGCACATTATCTTCATGTTTGAGGCACAGACATTGGGTATTCCCACAACGTCACGTGATCATTTTAGCGGGCTTCCTTCAACTTCTGTGTTCAGACGGTAAGAGGTGAACATGACCTTCATGTCTGAGATACAGACATTGGGTTTTCCCACAACGTCACGACCGTGATCATGTCAGCTATAGCCATAGGGAGTCAGTCATAACCTTCGCACCACCTAAAATGCTGGGTTCGGCGTATCGTATAGTGTATTCCCTTTTTCAGTGTACGTTCACGTTGCAGACTATACGGAACCTTCCCGGAAAAAATAAAAGCAAAGAAAAAGCGTATACAAGTAACCAGGTGAATAAACAATGTACTTTAACACAGTGGAAATTATCTGGATTCACTTTGTTATACGGATCGAAGTGTCGTCGTAATCATATTATTAATGCCAACATTGTCATCATTAAGATACGTTAAGTTTATTATTACTTAATTTCTCTCAATAATAATAATACTTAAACCTACACTACATGAATTCAAAACTATGTGACAATTCACGTTCGCAAACTGCCTAACGTGATTTAACAGAAGAAACGAAATCCCTACATATCAATTTATCAGTACTCAAAGACAAAAAGAAAGTAACAGATATCGTTGGAAACAGGTCGAAAATAGTTACTAAAAAAGGATGGAAAATATGTAATCCGGCTACAAAGGATTACACATGTTTCATATTTCAAATTCAGTTTTAATCTTTAAAGAATATAATGTACAAACGAAAATACAACGATAACGGAGATATGTTGGTGAATGAAACTTTTTTTTTTAACGGAGATATCTTGGTGAATGAGATTTTCTAAGGAAAAATCAAGTTTTACAAACAAATTCAATACATCATTTATGGACAAAATGCAATGAATTATCGTATTTTCTCTTCCTTAATATGTTCCATGTTGCAGGGACCGTCACAATAAGCATTCGTAATGATGCTTGAGAATAATATATAACAGCGCTTTCCGCATGATTGAATAATCTATAAGAAAACAACCATTATTATCTCTCGGAGGAATTAAGAATTACCTCGGATAGAAATTTGCCTTTTATGATAATTATGCTGAGTGTGACCATGATTTAACACAACCATACATTTAATTTGTAGATATCAATACTACAATGATGTATTTGAGTATAGATTTCTTATGGATGTATATTTATCAAAAGAGATAATATGAAGAGTTTGTTTGCAAAAACCGATAAGTCCATTTTTGAAGATTTTGCTGTACGGTCTCTGTCATAAGGTACAAAATAATACCTTTTAAATGATATATTGGTCACTACATACAGAGGTATATTTTTGAAGTTATGGTCAAAAGAAACAAAAATTTTCCTATTATTCTCTCTATTTTTCTTGACCTTTAATCGCAAATATCTCCATTTGGCAAATATGGACTTATCGGTTTTTATATTTATCTGTCATCATTAACTTGCATTTTCTTTTAAAAGGTTTTTAGGAAGCATGTGAATAACTTCAGATGGTTGGGGAGAGCATTTAATTCATCAGATCCGCGCCGACAGGTTTCTCGTGTTTTTTTAATGAGTGTTATTGCAGAAACGTGCCAGATATTGAAAGAATGCTTTTATGAAAACTAATTGCTACGAGCTTGAGCTGGCAAAGTTTTAGTATATTTGATAGTAGACTGGTAGATGCTACTGTTTGGCAAACATCTATATAATATTTTTGAGAACTTTTAGTTGGCGAAATTAAGGATCAATATATGTAACTAAGATGGAATTTGTAAAAAAGAAATAAAACGTTCTCTTGTTAAACAAATATATTATTCAATTCACATTTACCACAAATTCCCCTAATATGAGATAGTAGTATGATAGTTATAACGTAACGGAACCTGTCATCGTATGCAAAACAGGTCAAAGCTGCCAAACCTGACTTGGTTGAAACCTGAAACACACCACTCAGTACTGCTCAATTTCCCTGTCTTAGTATTCCCAAACAATTTAGTATAGGATATGAACTATAGATAAAAATCCATCCATAAAAGGTCCCCAGGGTAAATTAACAAATTACTCCCTACTCATATAGTACCACTCGTGATCTTCTGTGAGAATTTTCCTTGTCACTTCAAGACCCACAAAACAGCTCGTACAGATACCTACGCAAACTTTGGAATTTGTTACCCCCTGAACAGCAAATATAAACCAACGAATCCAATGATAAGAAAGGAGTTAATGTTCCATTTATTCCAGTTATCGTATATTATTTCACAAAGATATTTTTGTCTAATGTGAATTGTAAGTTTACCATGTCTTGTGAATTGTTATTATAAAGTGATTTGCACCATGTGGAAAAGGCGATATACAAGGGGCACATGACGATGTGTGTAAAATTAGTGCCCTGTACTATCATGTGTATTGAGTCTTTTATACCACCAGTGATGTGATTTAGCATTTTGAAAAACCCATTTTGATGATATTCATTACTTGGTAATATCAATACCAATTGCTGGTAATTGTGAAGTGTTATAGGCAATTTAAATAGTTTGATTGCAATAGCCATTGGCATTTTAGGCCCTGATTAATTTGCTGTTGGTCCTCTCTATATTCATTAGACTTTTCAAATTTTTAATCTCCGTCGACCTGTAATAGTCGAGACATTCCACATTCACAGCTGTCTGAAGGAGGAAATTAGCTGTTTAATTATTTTTAAAACGAATGATTTCAATAATACCTCATCGGAATGACTGAATAATATTGTTGCCTGAATCCTCATGAAGGGAATCTCGGATATACTGTTTTGTCGTTTAAGAGACACGAAGGCATTTGTTGGAATATACGTTTTGTTACATAAAAGTATCAGCTATCATAGTAATATTTGAGCATGAATCACCCTCCCCCCCCCACACACACATACACACAATTTCACATTTGATTGTATGCATTTCACTCAATAACACACATATTTGCAGGTGCACCTACATGAAATTTTTCATTTGAGAAATTGAGTCAACACCGCAAGGATATGGACCCCATATTTTTGCGATTTATTTATTTATATTTATTTGTTTTGTTTCAGTAGGGTAGCTCTGTCAGTGGCTAAACACTGTTATTCTCAGAGGCCCTCAGAGGCGATGATGGAACATTTTTGTTATATGTTTTGTTGTCAGTGATCGAAACAAAAATACGGTATTGTTTTCTACACGATGAAATAATTTAGTACACAGGATTTTCCTAGTTGGGACTAAATCAATCCTGTCGATTTAGGCGATATGTGGACTTCTAAATGTCGTCTTACACGCATTTTTTTTTGGTTACTTCACGAAAATAAGAAAAGACAAAGACAATCAAAGGCATCGATTTGTCATATCACGCGAGGTTAATTGAACTTTACTTGTTATGTTACCAAAAGCCTTAATGATCTGGGTAAGATTATCAACTTGGTAAGATGACTGTATTGACTGTATGCTCTACATTCTCATCCAGTGATAAGTTGGTAGATCATTCAAACTTTACCACACTGTATCTAACAAACTCATTAAAAGTTACAACTGGAAGTCTATACCAAACAGCGATGATTCGTTTTACCTTTCGTATATATATAGTCCTCATCATTTCTAGTTCTTCATTGACGATATGTGGACTTCTAAATGTCGTCTTACACGCTTTTTTTTTTGGTTACTTCACGAAAATAAGAAAAGACAAAGACAATCAAAGGCATCGATTTGTCATATCACGCGAGGTTAATTGAACTTTACTTGTTATGTTACCAAAAGCCTTAATGATCTGGGTAAGATTATCAACTTGGTAAGATGACTGTATTGACTGTATGCTCTACATTCTCATCCAGTGATAAGTTGGTAGATCATTCAAACTTTACCACACTGTATCTAACAAACTCATTAAAAGTTACAACTGGAAGTCTATACCAAACAGCGATGATTCGTTTTACCTTTCGTATATATATAGTCCTCATCATTTCTAGTTCTTCATTGACGGACAAATCAATAACTGGTTGCTTTACTGGTGGAAAATTATCGACATTTATTTTAGTGACATATTCATTTCATTGATTGTTCTTTGCATTTTAGGAAAACGCTTCTTATATACCATGCTTGCCTCCCAAGGGGTACCCTATAGCACGTCGCAAAAATCAACCCCACCTTTTATTGCACTCCTGCAATGTAACAATGAATTTGGTTTCATCGTACACAGTGGTATCAAATTTACAAACGCATGCAGTATGTTACTAGAAGTCTGTTGTGTGCTACAAGTTTCACTGCACTTAATACTATGTGTATAATGTATTAAGGACATGAGCTGTTTGAACAACCTATATTCAATGTGACGTATATCAAAGTCCACATAATTATTGATCGTATTGAACATTATCTCGTTTGTTTCACCCTGAGAAGTTAAAACAACTAAATTTACTTTACAGCAAACGATTTGACTACTGACTTGGCGTTAATATTTCTCACGTACATTGTTATACAGGTATTACCCACATCCATGCATACCTTTTCCAGAGGCATTCAACTGTATAGCTAAAGCAAGTGACGTATGGAAGAGGCAATAATTCAGATTCTGTTACTAAAACAAATCAGGCCCCATATATCACAATCACAATTTAATACTTCACTTCCGGGTCAAGACAACAAACAAGTTTTGCTTGCATGAAAAAAAAAAGTTACTCTTTGCTCACTGCTTTCAAGAATGTTAAAAAAGTTACATGACAGTGATACCATAGGAATGAGACAAAACAATAGTTGTCTAAAATCTTCAACAAATCGGATTGAATTGTTATGTCTCTCTAATTTCCGGTCTTTAATTTTGGTCTGCTCTCAGCTTTAGAGATTTCCGTTTGCTGATTCTTCTCGTTGTCTTATGCTGCGTTGCACAAAAATATGTATCAGAACTTTGATATGTATATGATAAACACCCTCAAGTTGACATACAATGACGCAGTAGCTGCCGGGGCGTGAATCAATTCAATTCAATTCAATTCAATTCAAATGTTTTATTTTCACTTCTTTCAACAGAATGTACAAAAAAAATATAGATTCGACATACGTTTGAAGGAATGATACATAGATAGCAAAGGATAACATTTGTCAATAATCATTACAAATTTAGGCATTTTTCATACAGACATATTTATACATTCTGCCAAAAAAAGTGGAGGTACCCACTCAAAAGACTATGCTTGTACAACGTGGGCACCTCACAGGAAGAAAAAAAAAGGTGAAAACTTAACTACAAGTGTGCGGGATGAAAAAAGAAGTGGAAAAGGGGAAAGGGAAGAAGCATAAATACAAGTAAAGAGACGAGACAACTAAGAACAAAAAGCCTAGATCAATCGGTACATTCAAGATCAAACCAACAGAGACTATTAGCCATATTAGAAGTGTAGAGCGTTAAAAGTGACGAGAAAGTGATATATACAATTGTATGGAATTGCTGATAGCAGAACACATTATCTGTTCTGTGAAGGCACGTAAGTTTGCAATAGGAAAAACAGGGGATGCGATGCGGAATTCCGCGAAAGACGCGACCTAACCAGCCTATGAAAAATCAATAGCATCCTGGTGCTTACAAAACCTACTTACTGAAAAAGATAAACAAACAAAATTAATTTCTTTCTGTTACATTATAAGACTTAAGAAGGAATGATTTCAATCTTTTTTTGAATGAAAACAAAGAAGAAGCATTTTTTATGTCTGGAGTAAGGGAGTTCCAGAATCTTGGGCCTGTTTATATAAATGTCTGCTGAGCTAAAACCGTTCTAAGCAGGGGCAAATGAAATTCATTAGACTGTCTTGTTGGGTAACTATGGTATGTCAGGTTACGAGGAAACATAGAATCAAATATAAGCGGAAGACAGTTATTATTATAACTATACATAAATTGTCCTAAATGAAATAAAAACAAATCCTTAATTTTCAGAATCTTATTTTCAGAAAACAAAGAAGCTGTATGAGAGCAAGGAGCGGCATTACAAATTATTCGAAGTGCCTTCTTTTATAACAATAAAACCCTATCTAATAATGTTTGATGCGTGTTTCCCCATGCCAAGATTCCGTAATTTAAATAAGGTAGTATCAAAGACGAATACAGTATGAATAATGAATGTTGGGGAAGAAACAATTTGAACCTGTTAATGACGCCTATATTGCGTGAAATAATTTTACAAACATAATGTATATGAAGTTTCCAAGAAAGTTTATTATTTACTGTGATTCCAAGAAATTTTGTATATGAAACACTTTCTAAAACAGTATCTTCAAAATAAATATCCATATTCAAATTATCTAAAGTGTTACTAAAAAACATATACTTGGTTTTATTAATATTCAGGGACAGCTTATTAGCTCGTATCCAATCTCGTAAATTTTGTAACTCCGCATTTACTGTGTGCACAAAAATATTTGGATCTTCATGTGAATAAAACACATTTGAGTCATCGGCGAAAAGTATGAATGATAACACTTGGGAGGAAGCACATAAATCATTAATATAAACAATAAACAACAACGGCCCCAATATACTACCTTGTGGCACGCCACACATTAATTCTCTCATATCAGAGTTATAATTGTTTATTGAAACATATTGTTTACGATCAGTTAGATAACTCCTGAACCACTCCAAGGCCTTCCCACGTATACCATAGTGGGACAACTTATAAAGCAATATATTATGATTAATAGTGTCGAAGGCCTTGGAGAAGTCCAGGAAGATACCGATCAAATGAGAGTGATTATCTAAAGCATGTGCTACTTTATCAATAAAATTCAAAAATGCATGAGAGGTGCTATGCTTTTCTCGAAAACCAAACTGGGAGTTTGTCAGAACACAATGCGTCTTCAAAAAATTCATTTTTCTTTTATATATAATTTTCTCTAAAATTTTTGATATACAAGATAATAAAGAAATAGGTCTATAATTATTAATATTCAGGTTGTCACCATTCATAAATATAGGAATAACTTTTGCTATTTTCATTTGTTCCGGAAACTGACCGTTTGACAAATTGAAAATATACACCAAAGGATCCACAATAGAATATATTGCTCCTTTTAAAATCATATTGCTTATATCATCATAACCTGCACTTTTTTTTTTATTTTCCAAACCAGAAACAATATCAATAACCTCATACCTAGTGGTAGGAGTAAAAAATATAGAATGTGTATTATACTGATTCAAAAAGTCTGCAAAATGTTTATCAGTATTGGGAATTTCTTGAGCAATATCTTCTCCAATAGTTGTAAAATATTTATTGAAAATATTTACAATATCTTGAGAATTATCAATAATCTTGTCATCAAATCGAATTTTTGATATACCAGAGATTTCGGTAGATGTATTCATAGCTTGTTTTAACACATTCCACGTACTTTTTATATCATATCTATATCTCTGCAATTGCTTATGATAATATTTTTTCTTTTCTATACGTAATATTTTAGTGAGGGTATTTTTATATGAAGTGTATTTCGAACGTGCTTGCTCAGTTCTTTTCATCTTAAATGAATAAAACAATTTATTTTTTCTGTTAATAGATCGCAAAATGGACTTTGTAATCCAGGGAAGCCTTGGTGTTGTTTTATAATTTCCCCGTTTGTATTTTCTTTTGGGAATACATATATCCAAATGATTACTCAAAACATCAAAAAAATTATTCAAAGACAAATTAATGTCATCTGTATCAAACACACATTCCCAATTAGCCTGATCTAAAGAAGCACAAAAAGAAAACAAGTTTTCTTGAGTTACTCTACGCCTTTCCTGACGATGAAATGAATTAACATTAATATGATTATACTTAAAATGCGTCATAACAGGAAAATGATCAGTCATATCAGACAAAATTATAGAAGAATCTGGGAGAGTTAAAACATTACAAAAAATATTATCAATCAAAGTAGCCGAATGACTAGAAACACGAGTTGGTTTGGAAATAAGGGGTAAAAAAGAAGAGGATAAGAATGTATCAAGGAATTCACCCGGTATATTGTCTGTTGTATGTTTTAGCAAATCAATATTAAAATCACCGAGTATAAAGGACTCTGAGTTAGCAAATAAAGGATCTGTGAGCAACTCGGTGAGATATGATAAAAAATCTTTGTTATTAGAATTTGGGGGTCTATATATGATACCTATCACAATATTTTTACTACCAGGAACATTAAAGGGCTTTTTACACTTGTGTTTCTTAACCCCGGACTTTCTCTGACCCAGGACTATCGTTAGTCCCGTACCAATTTTTTCAGCTTTTTACACTCGCCAATTAGTCCCGTACTATCTCTTGTCCGGGGCTAAGGAGAAAACTGACCTTTTTACACTCGTATTTCTTAGCCCCGGACTTTCCAAACCACATGAATATTCATAATTACGCTGTGTACTGTACACGTACACGCACGCACCGGCAGCACTTGATTACCTCGTTTCTGATTGGTCAGTCAGGGTCGGACTTCGTCTCCGTCGCTTAGCCCAGGATTATTTTTTCGTTCTGTTTACACTCACTTGCTTGGCACCGCAATTGCGGTGCTAGCACCGCAATTGCGGTGCTAACCCCTGCTATTTTGCAGGGCCAGATAGTACCGTACTATCGGTGGGGCTAGCCCACTTTGGCAAAAACGAGTGTAAACAGAAAGTGGGCTAAGGATAGTCCCGTACCAACGGTGGGGCTAAGGCCCCCCCTTAGCCCCACCGTTGGTCTGGGGCTAAGCAAAATTTTACAAGTGTAAAAAGCCCTTAATTTGAACAAAAAGGGACTCCACAATGTCATTCATTTTACTCAACTTTTCACAAACAATACATTCAAAACTGCTTAAAACATATAAGCCAACCCCACCACCAGAACGATCGGGTCTGTTTAGATTCACAAAAACATTATATCCTTCAAGCGAGAAAGATCGTTTGGGGCATGAAGATAACCACGTTTCAGTTAGTCCTATGACTGTAAATAAAGGGTTATTTGGGTTATCCAATAATAACTGTAATTCATCAAAATGCTTACTTAAACTTCTTATATTCAAATGTATCAACGAAAATGTGTCTTTACATAAACCCTTACGAATTTCTTTAAATTGATTCATAGTAACATAACTACATAATGGTGCTTGGGTTAAATCATCAAAATCATACTGCATTTCTTCAGCTGTTGAGTTCATATTATCGGCAACTAACTTATCATTAAAAAATGTATGCGAATTAGAAACGTCATCTAGGAAATCAAATTCTGGTGTAGTAGGTCTAAATAAATCAAAAAACTCATCCAATACGGAACGAAAAGGCGCATTTATCCCCTCAATGCGTATATCAATTGGATTGCAGAAGAAATGTAATTTACTCACACATCTGAGACTTTGAAAATGCATCAGAATATATCTTGAATGAATGAATGAATGATTTATTACCAATTTTTAAGTTCACGTTTACAATCACAGATAATTTATACAATCATTGAGAATACAAGGATAATAATACAATTAACAGGAATACAAGACATGAAAGTATAGAATCAAACTTATTAACAATATGAATATGAAAATACAAGCATATTTACAAATTTGGTAAAAGGGTCCAACAAATAGCAACGCTAGTGGACGTTGGCCCTTGAATACAGAAGAAGGATATATAAATTCAACAAGAAAATTATTTACATTATAAAAAAAGTATATTTACACTATGTACAAGATTAACATTTTGAAATGCAACCTTCGCAGCAAATGTCATTCAGTGTCAATACACTGCGGATTCTTCACAAAGACTCTTACATTTCATTTCATTTCATTTCATTATGGTCAATGGTGAACTGGATTATGGAATTATGCGTCATTTGGAAAGACCAAAAATGCAAAATCATTTTAATAGTTGTGAGCATAATAATCTATTGAACATAGAACATATCCCTAAACTCGAAAACCACTGTAATTCTAACTTAGCACAAGCTGTACAATAATATTGCAATTATAATTTCCTCAGACAAAATACCAGAGTAGTCTGGTATTACAAAGTTTATTCATGTGATTTTTTTTTTGTACTTGCAATCTACATTATGAACTTTTGTAACAACTCACTTAAAAAAAAAATCATTTGTTTAGCATATAGGACATTTGGAGAAAAATTTCAGTACTTTGCTTTAGACATACGAGGAAACATTTTTTTTTTTTTTTATCAAAGAGAACCCGAAGGCAATCAGGTGAGGATTCGTCTGCGAATTGGTTGTATAGCATTCGATCCTCATCTATTAATTGTGTAACATGAAATAATATAGATACAATATGACAGTAAAAAAAAAAAAAACCCAAACACCCAAAGCCGAATAACGAACAAGATGATGAGTGCACTTATGATTACAATAACAGTGATAACAACTGAATGACAACACAAAGCAGGGGCAGATCCGGGAATTCCATTTAAATGGGAGGCACCGTTACAAAATTAAAGGAGGGCGCACACACCCACCCCATTTTTTCATTTTATTTCTTTGTTTTAACCACAAAAAAGGGGGACGCGCCCGCCCCCCCCCCCCCCCCCCGTCCCTAGATCGGCCATTGCAAAGCTTTTTACATGGGGAAGACTCTCCAAGGTAATCATTGCTCTCATCAGCCCTGCCATTGCTGTATTTTTACTCCAGATACCATATGAAGAAGTTTTTCAGATACCATATCAAGAAGTTGTTTTTTTTTTAATATCAGGGTATAGAAAGAGAGGAAGCTCAATCAAGATTATTCTGAAATGATGTAAGCACAAGACAGGATTCGATCCCTTGAATTCATGTTCAGTGCAGAACCTTGAACACTATGTCAGAGTGCCCTAACATTCCGAGTTGGAAACATGGCATTATGAAAATGCATTTAGAAACGTGTTTAACTAGAAATCGGGTTTGTAACTTCGATCTCAAACACGGATTAATTGACGTCACAGCAGTGGATCCTCTTTGGCAAATATGACAGCTTTACGGTTTTTAATTAATCCTTGTCATCCGTCACCGTGACGGGTATAGGCGGTGGCACGGTAATATCATATTGCCAAGAAATAACGAAGTTATATGTACAATAGTTACACATAGAATAGATGAAAACAATGTTTACTGGTATCATTTCTAAAGAAGCAAATAATAAGAGTAAGAAATATCAAACACAAATTCATTTATTTGCTGGCAACAGCCGCGAAGTGAAGTGAAGTTAAGTGAAGTTATTAAGTAATATATTTATGGATACATTTTGATACAAATCAATCAAATATCTATGCTTCAAAACGCAGCGCTCGGCAAAATTTCTAAATTTAAAAAATGAAGTAAATTACGAGTAGAAAATAATTTTTCATCTTTAGATATTTGACCGAACTGCCAAAAGGACAACCTGCGCATTATGAGATGCACTGAAGCACAGGGTCGTAAAGCCAGAAACATGCTCGGGAGAAACTTGACCAGATCCATAACTATTGCATCTCGGGAGAAACTCTTAGATTACTAGTAGCGTTTGTCTTTTAAACCATGGTTCCAAACCATGTTTCTTACTTCGCAAAAGCCTCCAGTTTATACCAACACGTCACAATCAGTTTCTGACGTGAGTTAAGAGGAATCAACATCGTTCCTTCTATCCTTTGTCATAAACAACGCTCCTCCCAGTGTTTTTATGATCATCTTCCCAATAGCTTTCATGATAGTTCTATCCCTCGTTTGCATAATCATATTTACCACCGTTTTTATCACTTTTTATCTAAGGAAGTCTTTCAGCAGTGTTCACTACTTCACTAGTAACACAGCCTTGCTCAAAATACCCCAGTGCTCTTAGATACATGGCTAATACAACGGTATATATCATAGATGCGCAAATGGTAAGAACATGTACAAATTATACCCCAACAACACATATAAAGACAGGATATAATTGCCTAAAAGGTAAAATTGATCTGTATTCTATATATACAGAGTAAAAACTTTTATACATTTAGCATAACTTTATCGTGTTAAGCAGAGGGATATATCTACGCCATATTTTGAATTATAGTACTTTGCAAAGTAACAAATGACGTACGTGCATAAATCTAAGTGTCCAACGTCTTCCACAGCGTCATATCCATGCTAGGAAAGATGGTGGATTAGCAAAGTAAACTGTCTTATAATCGTCATTCCCTATAGCGTTCACCATCTTCATCTCAATCGTTTTCTAAAATATAATCCGCAATGAATTCACTAAAATCCTTCACATCAGTATGGCTAGAATCATCCGTATCGCCATCACTATCATCCTCTCCATCGTTATCAGAGCCGTCATTAGTCCTATTTGTATCGTCAGCTCGACTGTCGTCATCTGACAAATAAATCAACTTTTGATATTTGAGTTTACCAAGCGACAGACTCTCCTCGGAGTAGCTTTTCTCGAAATATAATCTCTCAAGAAATTGTATTTCCCTATCTTCGTCAGAAGTTCCTGGGATTTCAATATCCAAGTCCTCTTTCAATTTCTTGGCCCAGGCCTTGTATGACTCGACAACTTCTACTTTGCTTCCTTTGCTCAGTCTGTTCATCGCTTCAATACGAGCCCGAGATACGCGAGAGGACACCATCTCATCGGCGGACACTGCTTCATCCATGGTCTGCAGCAGACATCTTTCCTTTTCAGCGATCTTATTGAGCAGACGTTTCTTGTCCTCTTTCAGCAACTTTCGCTTCACCTCATATTCCTTACTGACATCCTTCTTCAAGCGCTTTAATATCTGATTTCCTTTCGACCTGATTTTATTGACGGAAGCCTTATACCTGCTGTGCTCATTTTCTCGTTCACGACACTTAGCTATCAAAGATTCCATTTTCGTCGAAACAATCTCAGTCATCTCATCAAGGTCCTTCGGCGGCTCTCCGTGACGAAAATGATCTTTGATGACGCAGTCACTGCACACCAGGACTTTACACTGCTCGCAGTAGTAATTCTTTTCATTTCTAGGATGGACATTGCACATGTTTGAGGAGGCATTGTTCTGAAAGGAGTGTATGACATTGATGACGTTATCTACCATCCAATTTTTTTGAAGTGAATTCGAATTCCCAAGAAGAGTCGTACCTCGGCAGCATGGACACTCAATACCTTTTGTATGCCAGTCCGCTCTTTGCTTCCTGTAGTCGATTATGGACTTTATACACCTATGGCAGAACGTGTGGCCACACTTGAGCTGTCTGGCGTCCCGAGTAATGTCATGACAAAAGGGACAGGTAAGCTGCTCAGTAAACTCCTTGACAAGATCCATAACTCTCTCTCTCTCTCTCTTCTGTCTGTTCAGTAGAAAATATATCCCATAAACTAGACCTTAAGTACGGACTCATTTAATGCATGAGCCCATTGACGTATAACCACGACGCTCGCTGTAGCGATAATGGAGGTTTGCCGCGTACACTGACGATTATTTTTTTTCGACGTGTGTGTCGCAACCTCGACGGACTAAAACGTACCGTACGTAGTCACCAACATAGTTTCCTAAGTACATGTAGTTGATGGCCTGGCACGGATACCCCAACCTATATGTGAGAAATTAGTGTTCAGTACAGACGTATCTCTCGTGTTGGCTTCCAGGAACACTTATCCCTACTCCTTCCCAACTCTATAAATAATTGAAAAAGAGTAGATATACAGCTACCTTGCATACATGGTTAGAAGATATACGGACATGAATTCGTAGAATGAACTATGCACGCATGTATGCATCCAACCTTTGTATTTTTTTTTTTGTTTATTTCTGTTAGTGCCTATGTCTGAGGCCACGTCGAACTTTGGACTCAACATTCATGTGCGTAGTCTAAGCTACCAACATGACAAGAGCAGGTTTCGCTAGTAGATCTGAAAAGCGTTTTCTTCGCATGTGTATACCAACTTATAGCCTGCTCTATGTGTTATACTATTCTCTCACTATGCCCCTGAGCATTACAATTAAAACGTGAATTCTTTTCCAGAATGTAATTATCGTGCATTTTTTCTCTCTGTTAAAGTTGACACTGCAGTTATAGCCGAAGTAAAAGAGAACGAACAGAATGAAAAACGTTTCATCAACATCGACAAGAAGGTTAGAAAATTGACAACTTTCACATGTTTTCTGTAAGCAGTGATCTTGGTGTAATGGTAGTAACGAAATATACAGTTTGGCAGATAATATACCATTACAATTCGTCCATTAGTTGGAACACAAAAATATCACTATACAATGTTTTTACTCGATAGCTAAGCACATACTACTATTACGGAAGGGAAGAAAATACTTGTGGCACAACAACATGTCACACATTCTGACAACAAAACGAATCACCACCACCAAGATATCAGACTTAAGTAGTTATAACAAGAAAACTTTATTCTTTCCTCGCCTAAAGCGCCATCGTCCCAGTCTCCATCCATCTTCTTTCTCCAACGTGGGCCCAACAGGCCACACCCACTTTGCACAAAATTAATGCATATTCATGACATTACCCCTTAACCGTCAAGGTCATTACGGACTTCGGTGTATGCACAAAAGAGCATAGATTCATCTCATATGTAATTATTGCATTGTAAGGCGTGCGTATGTGACGTTGCCCGCTGTTTGGATCAGCTGCCAGTGGGCAAACATTTTCTTGTATATTGTCGCACAATTTCTTCTTTGTTTCTCTCTCTCTCTCTCTCTCTCTCTCTATCTATCTTTTTTTTTGTCCGAAAGGTATCTCACAATAAACGAAATCTCGATTTGACATGTAAAATTAAGTTGCAATGCGACGATTTACCTTGCTATTAAAACCTAATAGCATCCAACCTCGCTTTAACCCGATACCCGAGCGTGTATAACATAACAGGGTATATACAATACTTTTCAATATTGGAAGTCGTGCGTGGATGAAACCCTGATAACCTTGAACACTAATTATTGTGGTGTCGTTCTAACGTGGAATGTCAGTATACACACAGAAGTTACGTTCAGACGGGAGCCCTTAACCTCGAAGTTAGGAAACTTCGAGGTTAGAGCTTGTAGTTAGGGACCGTGAAGACGCACTCGTAGTTAGCAAACCTCGAGGTTTGCTCGATGTTTCGAGCCACGAGAAATCTTATGGTTAGCGCTCTAACCACGAGCCGCGGGGGATCCCCACTCGTAGTTAAGCACCGTGTGGACACAAAAAACAACGAACTCGAAGTTAAGAGTGACCTCGCCGTTAACTCCAGCCCCCACAATTTCCCTCTGCTTCCGTGTCAACCTCCCAAACGTGAAAAACCTATGACGCACGACACAACAACATCATCTTTTCTTCCCATGCGCTTGATCTCTGAAACTGAACACGTCGAACTCGCTACTGTATTCTATATTCTTCTCCGACGCTAAAAAAATGTTTTCGACGAATATCTTCATAAAGGCATAAAGGCATAATAAAGTCATCAGTGCAGTGCTATCTCTGCATACCATGACAGAGAACAAGAGTACCTGTAAGCGAGTCCGACAGGGTTGGACTAAAGAATAAATAGACGTCTTGTTAGCAGTGTGGGCTGAAACTTCCGGTTTTGTGGTTTTAACATCGAGTGGGACCCACTCGTAGTTACGGGGGGCAGAAGCTTTACCTCGAGGTTTCGTAACCTCGAGGTTAAGATTCGTCGTGTGGACACACGTTAGGGGGCAAGAGCTAAACCTCGAGGTTTCCTAACCTCGAGGTTAGGGCCTGCCGTCTGAACGTAACTATTGAGACACATGCCTAATGGCTTTGACACAATCACACGCAGTGCATTCCATACATTCGATGTAGGCCTCAGTTCGTGTGCCTGCTGTGAAAGCTGGCAACAATGTATTTCATACACGTCATGGGTGTGATAATCATTGAAGATGAACAATACAACAGGGTAAAATGTGTGAACTATGTGTATATGTATATGTATATATTATATGCAGTCAAGGTGGATCCAGAGGGGGCGCACCAGGCGAGCACCCCCTCTTTATTTCTGGTTAAAACAAAAGAAATATTAAGAAAAAATGGGGTGGGGTGCCCCCCTCCTCTTTTTAATTTGCAAAGACGCCTGGATCCGCCCCTGATTATGTGAATTATTTGATACTCTCTGGATGTGATGTATACATTTACTTGTGCTCGTGTTTTTCTGTATGAATATGTAATTGTTAAGAAAATAAGTCCACATATCAGGAAATTGAAGTAAATTATAGGGAGAATCACCTACGATTTTCAAATGCATTTTTTTTTTTCATGACACCTTTCCAATTACATTTACATTCAATTAATGCTTGGTCATATCATCTTTTTTCATTTATCTTTTCCTCATTATATATATATATATATATATATATAGAGAGAGAGAGAGAGAGAGAGAGAGAGAGATAGAGAGAGAGAGAGAGGGAGAGAGAAAGAGAGGGAGAGAGAGAGAGAGAGAGAAAGCAAACATGGGTAATGAACAAGACTACCAATTTCATCAACAGTGCAGCAACATCAGATTCCCATCTCATAAGCCTCACTGGAAAACACAAGTTTGAACTTTGTTATTTTTTTCTTTAACGGTATCATTTTAGTAAAGAAAAGCAAAACAAAATATTGACTTTTGACCCCAGTGAAATTTCCCGTGCCTGCTTTCAGACAGTAGTGAATGTGGAATAATTCGACCAGTCGGTCGAAAAACAATGGTCCGTCCATCACTTATGTCACCGCTCGTGTAGGGCCCTTTTTAGATAACATTGTAAAAGCCAGTGTAATTGCTACACCGAAAACGGCGGATTAACCGACGATATACCAAGCCCAGCATTTTAGGAGGTGCGAAGGTTATTACTGGCGTAACTGAAGCAGTTATGATCACGTGACATCTAGAACGTATCAGAACGTAACTCTTATGGTCTCAGCAACGAGGCTGTATTTGGAGCGCCCACCTTCCTGTTCTGCATGCGCTTATCACTGCTTATGCTCGACACGAGCAGCACCACAGTTGGTGTCGAAAATGTTTAGAAAAAAAAATGGAACGTGCAATTTGGCCAATAGGAAGCGACCACATCATGGAGACCAGATCACTTTAATCACACGTCAAAATTGTTCCGCGGAATGGGCGCCAATTTCTTCAAACGTATCTATGCACAGGTATATAAGTCCACATTCTCTGGAATATAGGACTTTTTTCAACCTGGCGGATGAATATAATAAAGCCACAGCATTCAGTATATATAAGGGAGGCGAAAACTTGCTGCGGTTGCCGGACAAACCTGTACTTCCGTACCGTAGTTCAGCTATATCAAGTCGTGGGTAAGTGTGAATCATTTTTGTATGTCATCTATTAAACTTAAGTCAATTCTTACATCTCAAATTCTTGAATCAGCAGCTTCTTCGATTTTGATGGATTTCTAAGAAATCCATATTTCTCCTGCCCTCCCGTGATGGGAAATGTTTGCATTAGTAGTGGAATTTTGTTAACGACACTAGGGGGATTCAATCCAAGTATTTATGTTGATTAAATTACTGCGAATATATTAGTTGAACATATAATCAACCAGTGACGTTTGACAGAAATTGTACATGTCTGCCTTGACACACTGATTTAATGGTTAAATTTATGTACCGTCAAATGAATAAGATAGGATTATAACATGAGTTGCTGGAAAGGCTAAGGAAGATTACATGACGGTACAGTATATGGAACGATGACGTGTCAGATAAGAATCTAGATCTTTTGCTGGACCTTTCTATTGTATGTATCTGCAAATTATCTCATACACTATGATTTTGCATCACAAAACCCATAAAAGTCGCATGAGTTTATTTTCCAGTATTCTTGAAAAAAATGCATTTGTGCCAACTCGATGGTGTTTGGTTTGGGCTGCTTTCTGACAGAATTCCTTTTTATTATATTTATAAGTGCTGTTATGAAGCATAAATCAAGTGTAGGTGATCTCAAGACAGTTTTTGTCCATCTGCTTTTTATGTCTAAAGCCTAAATCATCAGTTCCGAAAACAAAGTACCAGTAGCTTTAAAATAATTGTGACATGATTATGATTGATACATGTTAAAATGTTTACGGTCGATGTATATGTATAATCCCTGTGCAGTGATTGTCATGCAGTTTTAAAATTTTCTTTTCATTCCTCACACAGTAAACGGTGATTCGGTGATTCAGTGTCTACTCGAATAGATTCTCAATTTCAAAGCCCTTAATAAGAAGCTTGCTTACGTGTTCCTAGTCCTCATTCCAATCAAGTTACAAAGTCAGGAGTAACATACCACTTTCAGTTTAAAACATAAATAGAATTGTCATCTGGCGTCGTTTTTTGTTCGTTTTTTAAGGGTCCATTTTGTAATGCAAGTGCAACATTATGCATACATCTGAAAAACTAATACATATTTATGTTATATTATATACATATATTATATAATATACATAAACATAAAAATACATTTTCATAGATATATATCATATAATCATATTATGTATATGGGGGAAGTGGTACCTTGATTGCTGAAGGAGATGGTTTATTCTTTGACTCTAAGTTAGTGAGGATGATTCAGTTAAGATGAATCGTATGTTTGAAAAGATAAATGTATGGAAACGTCAACAAAAAAGAAAAAAAAGAAGGATGGGAAAGATCCATCTTTATCATATCTCCTCTCTTTCTCCTTTCTCGTCCTCAGCCTCTCTGCAACCATGGCGTTACTATAGCGCCATGGCGCGACCAATCCAACTGGTCTGCCAATGGAGGGCGGTGGCATTTTGATGGAGAGATCTGTGGAGGGCGACAGCGCGACTGATGGGTTGCCCGTCAGTTCGCGTAAAATGCCTGAGAAAGAAGTCACTCGTGGAGACCAAGTAGCCAGCCTCGTCGCAGTCAAACTTGAGCAGTTCGGCAAAATTGATCCACTCTCTGAAGAAAACACCAAGATTACTCGGAATACATTTGCTTATGTAATTTGTTGCGGACTTGTGTTCAATCATACTCCTAATGGTAATGCTGCTGTTGCGTTTTATGTTAAGAATACGATTAAATGTAATAACGGTTCCCCTGAGCATTGTTACAGATATAGTTTTTATTCACCAACCAGAATAAGAAGAAATACAGCGACTTTTTCTGTTCTTAATGATAGCGGTTACAGCGATGGAAGCTCCATCGATGAAAAGAGTTTATATGACTCATGCGAAAAAAAAAATTCTCGGGAAAACGTAATTAATCGTTTCTTGACTAGAGCAACAAGAACTTTCTGGGAGCCAAATGCTTCAAAAGAGATTACAAAAAGTAGTGAAAATAAGAGGGTCAACTGTTTAGCAACGCACTACTGTTTTTACAAAGCGAGAAAGAAAATAAAAGACAGCAATGTCTATCAAAAGATTCAACGATTCTGCTCTGACTATGACGAGGTCTCAAGAATGTCAAAAAATGGTGCTTGCGTTGAACACGTTAGAGTGCTTGAGAATCGGTACTCGACCTGTGTCGGGGTTCATTCCCAGATACAGTCGAGGATACAGCACAGCGTGTGATATAGTACTGTACGTGAGTACGAGAAGTACAGGTTATACCGGACAAAAAAGCGTATGTTCTTCAAATGGTTCATGAGATGTTACAATTGATTTCACAAACAATATTCAAAAGCCTTATTTGATTAACAATGGTTCAGATCGGTGCCTGCATTCGGCATTCCATTGCAAGTTTGCCATCACTACCTATCGGGTAGCAAACGACTCTGTTTTTTTTAACTGTTTACTTTAAAATTACGCACGACTGCATCTATATATCGCTCATGTTTGTGACATCACAATAGATAACATCACATGGATAAATCCTGCCTGCACCTTCCCGTGGTGAAGAGCGTTAAGGTAGTGCGGTAGTGGCAGTCTGAAATACAGAATGTCAACTCTGCCTACTGACTGACGCAGGAGGGCGCTGAAAACTTATACATTTTAAAACACTATAAACTTTAAAACATCATGCCCAACAAACATATCCCCCCCATTATCTTTGTCCCTTTTCTCTCTGTTGTTTCTACTCTTACCTTCGAATATTTATTCACGATAGGGTCCTGCCCCTCTACACTTCAATTGAAGTGAAGTTGTACGTGTATATGAAATTGAAAAACCGATATTTCTTTTGTCATTGATTGGTTTCAGGAATGATCAATGGACATATTATTATCAATTATGCATGAAGAAAAGATATCGAGTAGAAAGCACAAAAATTGAACACTAATATACATGACAGTTAGAATACCTTTACACAGAGAGAGATAAAGAGACAGACAGACATAGATACATACAAACACAAAGGTTTCCGGACCCCCTTCCTGGAGGGATTCTATTCCCGTGTTTTTTGCATGGTTAGTGTGAATACCCATTTACTCAAATTATATGCGTAACAAATAAAATCTAAAATCAGATGTATGGAGAAACGAAACACACACACTTTTTTGTTTTGTTTTTCATTGATATTTATTGATTACACTCCAATCATTCACGAATTAAACCATTCTGGGTGTAACATGAACAAATACAATACATATACAATTAGAAACACAAACAAATCCATTTTCAATAAAAATACTGCAAATAATTTTTCTTCAACACGAATAACTCAATTATAAATCAGTCCCTCTGATAATTTCTTTACGAGAAAATATTGACATAATATTATATGCCAACAAATTATCCCTTAAATATATTGGGTCATTTAACTCATACTCCACTTATAAGAGCATTATATAGGCTATATAACACACACAAAAAAAAGAAACACACGCACACATATATATTACACACACAAACACACATGATAGTTCTAAAATGTGAGTTAGGGTTAGAAACAACCAATGTAAAAATGCTAATCAGTTTAATCCACATCAAGTATTGTTAAATATACACAAGATGTGAAAAATAATCATAGTAAAAAAATTTCTAGAATAAACCATCTACAGTTATGGTCTATTGAGAAAATAGTGATATATCCTTATGTTCCTAGGCTTTATTGCAATATTTCATACGGTAGGATGTTTTGTGATACAACTGACCTACACATATGCATCAAATTGTGATAACATGTTTTTTGAATTACTGCTCCCAATGGTAAACATTACCTTTAACTTGTGAAACAACAAAACCCACTCAGAGAATATGCAGATACTGGTAACACACACGGCAGATAATGATCAGTTTGTTCCACTACTCTTGTCAACTTTTGCTCTATAAGATTTGATAAAGACAACATTACTAAATAAAATACATGCTAAACACAACTAACTGATCTTTTGATTATAAAACCCTAACATTGTCGGCACTAAGTACAATAAAAAGAGGAAGAGCAACACAGTATAGGCAGATGGACGTGGGTGGGGGCAGTTGGGGCGAGGATTGAATGATCACAAACAAAAGAAAAGATTTTTTTCTCATGTTTTTGACGTAAACACTGTGACCTTCATAATGATTAAATGAGCTGGATGGAACTAACAAAAAATATATATCACATGACGATTTGGTGTAAACATTGAGAATACCATGAACGCCCACTCAATGTTGAGTGGGAAGATACAGGCCAACGTTGTCAGATGAAAACAATAGGGCGTTTTCGCAAGCACGACGCGGCCGGGAGTTGAGCGTGCCGTGTTCAAAATTTGCTTCTGCGCATGATCAAATCCGAGAAACGTCCCGTCCTGGGGAAAACGAGTACGGTACTTGGCCAAAATAGCGTTCGGTTCCGATGCTGGGCAGGAGTGACCCAGCCAGTCAGCCAGCCAATCAGCGATCTTATCCCCACGCCTCCATATGGGGACAGGAGTCCGAGTACGGGGACTGTCACAGCTGATTGCTTCCGCGTATTCTCCGTCTTCTCGTCGTGTAGCGAAAACTCCCTATCGTTTCCAACCAGCACTGACAGTGCTCACTCAAACACTGTCCGCTACCTGTTTGCCCTGTGGAGCATTCCGAACAGTCGCCATTTCACAGGCGTACACGTGCTTATCAACCAACCTAATAATCCATCACGGCATGTGCAATATGTTTGATAAGTAAAAAAAAGGGGCCAAGTTTTTCCAATAGTGTTTTTTTTTTCATTCTTAATATCTTCAGTATCATTTAAAGATATTTTTCTGTTGTTCTTCTTCAGATTACTTGCATCTGCCCATACCGACAACCCCCAGAAAAAAACCCCCAACCTTCCAAAACAAAGATTTTGCCGATGACATCATATGTCAAACTGTGAGCAAAGACTCAGTGTATACAGACTTTGAATAATATTTCATGATTCAGAATAGATTTAAATCAGTGTAGAGTAGGCCTGCATGTCACATTTATATTGGACAATTGATATATATTACGTGGGGGGGGGGGCCTACAGAAAAGCAGATGCTTGTGGGGGTAGGTCCGCAGAAAAGAGTCAAACACGATCACTCTCATACACACACTATACACGTACACAAGTGCACCTAGACAAGCGTGCGTGCACACACACATACACATGCAACAAGGAGAAAAGAAAGAGAAAACATCTACAAGACTATCATAGGGACAGGATTAAGTAGAAAATGATGTGCCGCGTTAGGGCCTACCTGCAACTGTGAGAAAAAAAGAATATATGAAAAATAGGAAATTTGAAATTAGACTATCTAAATATACGCTAAAGGGAATATTCCAATCACGAACTTCCTGTAGAGTTCAAAGTCCCAATTACCATACCTCAATGCTCTTACACTGTAAAAACATCGGTGTTAGATTTAACACCACGGGTGCTAAATCTAACTCCGATCAAACTTCAATAAAGGACCACACCCACAGGTGATAAAAATGCACTGTGATGGTGTTGAAAAGTGTTCACCTGACACTTCGTGGTGTTAATTTGACACTGTACCTGGTTTTATTTTGACACTGTACTGGTGTTAATTCAAAAATGACACCACATGGTGTTGATTTGATATTTGTTGGTGTTAATATCAATGGTTTAACATCCATCCAGCTTCAATAAGAGACCACACCAGCTGGTGTTACTTTGGTGTAAATTCATTTTCACATTTTTTCAAAAATCGAGTATTTTAATGTAAAATTCTTGATCGTCTTGTTTAAATTAAAAATCAACAAGAAGTGCAGTTACTAAGAAACTCTTCAAAAAACAGTTTAAAATTTGGAAATGACACCCGGAGGTGTTAATTTAACACCATAACTGAGAACCGAAAATTTAACACCAGCTCGGTGTTCACTATTTAACACCGGACTTTTTGCAGTGTGCATGCTTAATATCACGCAACTGCAAAGAACATATTTAATACAAAGACAAAGAATATAATTGTCGTTAAAGGGAAAACTTGATCTGTACTCTAAAGGTAAAAGAACTATTGTAGATTTAGCATAATAGTTGCAACGTGTTAAGCAGAGCCATACCTGCATCCGATATGAAAAAAGTTTCCAAAGAAATTATGATTACTATACGACATGATGTATAAATCTAAATCTCCACGGTCTACCACCACGTCATGGATAGGAAAATTGTGTGGGTCACCAAAGTGTGGCATATCATCTTCCAATGACTTTCCTGATCGTCCCCTCTATCTCTCTCAAAATCGACATACTAATCGCATTCATAATCGTCCTTCCCCATCGCTTTTACCTTTGTCCCATCAATCGCTTTCACTAAAGAGATTATCCATATTGATTTCACCAGAATAATCCTCTTCGTTTTCACCAATATCCTCCTCACTGCTTTCACCACTCCTCTTCGTTTTCATCAGTATCCTCATCATTGCTTTCACCATAATCCTCCTCTTCGTTTTCACCAACATCCTCCTCACTGCTTTCACCATAATACTCCTCTTCGTTTTCACCAATATCCTCCTCACTGCTTTCACCACTCCTCTTCGTTTTCATCAGTATCCTCATCATTGCTTTCACCATAATCCTCCTCTTCGTTTTCACCAACATCCTCCTCACTGCTTTCACCATAATACTCCTCTTCGTTTTCACCAACATCCTCCTCACTGCTTTCACCATAATACTCCTCTTCGTTTTCACCAATATCCTCCTCATTGCTTTCACCATAATACTCCTCTTCGTTTTCACCAACATCCTCCTCACTGCTTTCACCATAATACTCCTCTTCGTTTTCACCAATATCCTCCTCATTGCTTTCACCATAATACTCCTCTTCGTTTTCACCAATATCCTCCTCATTGCTTTCACCATAATACTCCTCTTCGTTTTCACCAATATCTTCCTCATTGCTTTCACCAGAATCCTCCTCTTCGCTTTCACCAGAATCTTCCTCATAGCTTTCACAATCATCCTCTCCATTGTTATCAGAATCATCATAAGACCCACTTGTATCGTCAGCTCGACTGTCGTCACATGACAAAGTAGCCAACCTTTTACAACCTGTTTTATGTTTGAGTTTACCAAGCGACAGGCTTTCTTCGGAGCTTCGCTCGAAACGTAGTCTCTCAAGAAATTGTAGTTTTTTATCTTCATCAAAAGTTCCTGGGATTTCAGTACCCAAGTCCTCTCTCAATGTCCTGGCCCAGTCCTTGTACGACTCGACTACCTCGGCTTTGCTTCCTGTACTAAGTCTGTTCGTCGCTTCGATACAAGCCGTTGATACCCGCGCTGCCACCATCTCATCGACGGACACTGCGTTATCCACGATCTTATGCAGACATCTTTCTTGGTCAGCGAGCTTATTGAGCAGACGTTTCTTGTTCTCTTTCAGCTGCTTTAGCTTTACTTCATATTCCTTAGTGACATCCTTCTCCAACCGCTTTATTATCTGAGTTCCTTTTGACCTGATGACATCGAGGGAAGCCTTATACCTGTTGTGCTCATTCTCCCATTTATGACACCTTCGTATCAAAGATTCCATGTTCGTGGAAACTATCTTAGTCATCTCCTCAAGACCCTTTGGCTCTCCATGACGAAAATGATCTTTGATGACGCAGTCACTGCACACCAGGACTTTACACTGTTCGCAGTAGTAATTTCTGTTGTTTATGGGATGGACATCGCACAAGTTTGCCGCGGCATTGTTCTGAATGGAGTCTATGACACCGATGATGTTATTCACCATCCAGTTTTTTTGAAGGACGTTCCCAGGAAGATTCGCAACTCGGCAGCACGGACACTTAATAACTTTTGTATGTAAGTCCACTCTTCGCTTCCTTTTTTCGATCAAGGGCTTAATACAATTATTGCAGAATGTATGGCCACATTTGAGCTGTCTGGCGTCCCGAATCATGTCTTGACAAATGGGGCACGTCAGCTGCTCAGTAAACTCCTTGACAAGATCCATAACTCTCTCTCCCTCTCTCTTTCTTGTTAGTTCAGTACGAAAATAATATATCCCACAAACTATAGACCTATAACGGACTCATTTGATGCATGGTCTGCTGACTTATAACCAATACACTCGGTGTAGCAATATGGCGGTAGGTCGTGTACACTAAAAAAAAATTTTGAAGAGTGTTGTAATCTCGACTGACTAATAAACGCAGTCACCTGAGCGTAATAATGAGATTCCTTAGTAGCTTACATCCTGTGTCTGCCCCGCTTTTATACTCAAAGGACTACCCCTAGAGTATAATACCATGACTACTACAGTGCGGGCTGCCATGAGGCGCCCACTTTGTGGCTCTGTGCCGACAATAAGTGGAACCGTCGGCCATTAAAAAAAAAGGGGGGGGGGCGGAAAACCGCAGGCAATTTAGACAACGAGGCATCTGCGTGTTAAGCCTAAAGAGAGCTCCTGCATTTGGCACAGATTTTCCGGACAATTTTTTTTTTCCAGGAGTATACTTGACATTCCCACTCAGCACTTGTGACGGAAAGGAAACGTTAACCTCTTTTAGATGTAAGTGCAATGACATTAATAGAAAAATTAATTACTATTTCAATTTCAAAGGAAATGCAGTGTTCTGCGTGAAGCATCAACTGGGAGATACGTCAGGTGATTAAGCCCGCCGCACACAACACGAGCTGAGGTCATACGACCTTCCGACCATGAGGCTATACCTGGTAACGCACGCTACTAGTATACGGCCTGCCGCCGTGTTGGTCCGTGTAGACACCCTGTTGATCCGTGTAGACGCCGTGCTCTTCCTGGATGGTCCGTGTAATAAATACTCAAATATCTAAATTTGGGAGTAAAAGTAACGTCTTTGAGCAGGCAGAACTCGGTAACCTGAGATACTTGAGAATAAGATTTCTTGGGTAAACTCAATCAATTGTTTCTTTATTGGAGCAACAGGAGCTTTCTGGGAGTCAAATGCTACCAAAGAGATTACCAAAAAAATTGTTAGAATAAGAGGGTCAACTGTTTAGCAACGCACTACTGTTTTTTTTTTCAATTCAATTCAATCATAGTTTTATTTCCAATCAACGAAAATCAAAACATAGTACAAAGTATACATGACATGAAATGATATTGTTCAAACATTTGCAAAAGATTCATAAAGGATCCGAGATAAATAACAACATATATATATATATATATATATATATATATATGTATATATATATATATATACAATAATTAGGAGGAAGAATACATATATACTTTGTGACCTTGCGGAAAATAGATTCGATTATGGAAAATAGTGATCCACTAAAAAGCAAAGCTTGTGGGACGTGGATCGACTGTTTTTACAAAGAGAGAATAAAAAGACAGCAATTTCTATCAGAAGATTCAACAATTCTGCTTTGACTATGACGAGGTCTCAAGAATGTAAGAAAAAAAAATGCTACCTGCGTTGAACACGTGAGAGTGCTTGAGAATAGGTACTCGGCCTGTATCGGGGTTAAATCCCAAACCCAGTCGAGGATACAGCACAGCGTGTGATTTCCCGTACGGGAGTACGAGAAGTACAGGTTACCGGACAAAAAGCGTATGTTCTTCAAATGATTCATGAGATGTTACAGTTGATGTCAGAAGCAATATCCAGAAACCTTATTAAATGAACAAGGGTTTAGATCAATGCCGTCATTGCGTTTGGCATTTCATTGCAAGTTTGCCACCACTACCGTTTGAGCAGCAAACTACTCGTTTGTTAAAGTTACGTACAACTGCATCTATGTACACCGGTTATGTTTGTGACATCACTATCACATCACAAGGATAAGTCCTACCTGTACCTTCCCGTGGTGAAGAGCGTTAAGGTAGTGCGGTAGTGGCAGTCTGAAATACAAATCGTCAACTCTGCCTACTGACTGACGCAGAAGGGCGCTGGAAACTCATAAATTTGAAAATACTATCCACTTTGAAACATCATTCCCAGCAAACATATCCCCCCTCCCCTTATACTTGTCCCCTTTTCTCTCTGTTATTTTTTTTTTATATTTATTCACGTTAGGGTCCTTTTTTCTCCTGCCCATAAGTGAGGATGTATATAAAATTATTTAAAAAAAACACGATACCTCTTTTGTCATTGAATGGTTTCAGGGATTATCAATGGACATATCATTTATCAATTATGCATGAAGAAAAGATATCGAGTGAAAAGCACAAAAATTGAACATAAATCTACATGACAGTAAAAGATACCATTACACTGAGAGAAAGAAGCAGACTGACAGACATAGATACACACAAACAGAGGTATCAGGACCCGGTACCGTGGGGGAAGGGGTAGGGATACTTTTCCCGTGTTTTTTGCATGAATAGTGTGAATACCCATTCACTCACATATTATGCGTAACAACTAAATCCTAAAATAATATGTATGGGGAAACGAAACACACACGCATTTTTGTTTTGTTTTTCATTGATATTTATTGATTACACTCCAATCATTCATGAATTAACCCATTCTGGGTGTAACATGAACAAAGACGGTACAAATATAATTCAAAATACACACAAATTCATTTTTTTTTCAATTTATACTGCAATTTAATAATCTTTCTTCAACATGAATAACTCAATTATGAGTTAATCCCTTTGATAATTTCCTTATATTGTACAAGAAAATATTGACATATGCCACCATATTATCCCTTAAATATGTTGGATCATAATAACTCACACTGCACTTATAAGAGCATAAAGGCTACATAAAAAAGAAACGCACACACACACACATACACATGCACACACATAATTATACACACTAACGCACATGATTGTTCTAAAATGTGATTAAGGGTTATAAACAACCAATGTAAAAATCGACGTAAATTGCGACGGAATTTCATGAATTTGAATCCAGGTAAAATGTATCGTTAAATACACAAGATGTGAACAATGGCGAAATCAAAGGAAACTCCGAGATTTTAATTATTGAATGCGCAGGATTTAGAGCATTTACAACTGGAGACAGACACCAAAAGTACAAAGAGGCAAATCAACTTTGCCGTGTCCGTCTTCATGAATTATTGTCTAACAGCCAATGTTGGACATGCCGAAGATCTGCGCAACGTGGACTTAGATAGTCTGCTGGCAAGGTTTTATGGAGCTCAAAATCGGGCCGGTGAGCTGTACAGTAAGAAAACAACGCAAGCGATTCGCTATGGCCTGCAAAGACACTTTCAAACCACTCGCAATGTTATTGTGAAAGGCACTGAGTTCAAGGGTTCTAACAAGATCTTCAAAGCCTTCTTGGAAAAGTTGGAGAAAAGTGGAAAGGGAAACGTGAAACGACACCCACCAGTGCACCCAAGTGACATGGAACGCATTCAGCAGAGCCTCAATTAGGGCCTCAACGGAAAGTATTCATTGATGTCATGATCTCTTTTGCCAACCGTGGTCAGAGAAATGACACCTGATAATTTTGAGCTGCACATGGAATAAAGTGGTCGCTATTTTTCTGTTAGAGATAAACTGACAAAAAAAAATGGAGAGATGATAATGAGCACTCACAAGCTGGACATATGTTTTAGGTACCGGGACACCCAAGATGCCCAGTGTGTAATCTGATGAAGTACAAGAGTAAGTTGCACCCTCGTTGTCCATGGATGTGACAAAGACCAAGGCAGTGTAAGAAAAGCCATAGACCTCGTGAAGAGTAAAGCAGAAGTCATGAATACGCACATTACATAGTTAGAGTTGGAAGAACAGAACCTAACTCAAATTCACGATGAATTACGTAGACTTGGAACACCCATTCAAGAAGTCCGAAAAACGATGGATCGTGCAAACGCAATGGTACGGAATACCCTGAACACCCTAGAGGAAATACTAGGTTCTCTGAGCGGTCCCTTTGACAGCAAAAATAAATAGGAATTGTCACAGGTTACGCTAAGTCTGTTTTGGCTCCTGCGCACCAACAAACACCAAATGCGACGAGAACTCCCTCACAAGTGAAGTGATAAGATTTGAGGCTGAACTAGCAGCAAAGGCGGTGCAGGCAAAGCAGAACGCCCAGAAAGAAGAAGCGCGCTTGAAAATGGAACGACTGGAGGAAGCACGAGACGTGGAAGAAATCAAGGCTCAAGTGGACGTGTATCGCAAGGCAGAAACTGACGAAAAGAAAAGTCATGGCTTTACCATTGAGTCTGGTATTGAGAGTATATCCCCAGGAAGTGAAGATGCGGATACACCAGGTGGTCCAGCCAAAATGCCCTCCAGCTATAAACGGCAAGTTGAGTCACTACAACACAGCGTTGCACATGTTTTTGATGCCAGCAGCTTCGCGCGAGTGAATATAGGTAATATTATAGAGATAGTATGCAGCTGAGCAGACTGCCTGTGCCACGAACATTCAGCGGGAATCCACTTGAGTACATCGACTTTGAAAGAAGTTTCAAGACGCTAACTGAAAACCGTGGAATCCCACCAAAGGAAAGTCTGTATTGATGAAGCAATACGTCACCGGGCCTGCGAAGGATACCATTGAAGGTTTTTTCTTTGGCAATACAGAATAGGCATATGACGGCGCTTGGAAAACCCTCGAAGACAGGTATGGCCGGCCCCTTCAACGTGCAGCAGGCATTCAGGGAAAAGCTACATTAATGGCCGAAGATCAGCCCTACGGATGCTCCAGCTCTGTCTCGACTGTCTCGAAAACGAGAAACTTTTGGACAAACTGCCAGATTGAATTATTGCCAGGTGGAATCGGTTGGTCACTGATTCTCTCGAGGAATGTGACAAGTACCCGACCTTTGCAGACTTCGCTACATTTGTGTCTAAGGAGGCCCGAATTGCTAACAACCCAATCTCATCATTTGCAGCCTTGAGCAGTCAGGCCCAGGCGCAGAAAAGTGCGCCTGTCGAAAATAGCAGTTTTCTGCTACTTTGGGGTTATCCGCCCGAGCGACGAGCAAGTGTACCCGCTACAATCGATTCTCGTAGTTTCTGCGAACAGTCGGTTCCACCGATACCGTCTGTGTGCGGCGCTTATAGTTACCGCTTTTCTACATATCTCTCCCTTCCCCGTATGCCTCCCTAACCCTCCCAGCCTGATCCACTGATGTTCAATACACTTTTGTATGCAAGACAGTCAGTGACAAGTGTTACACGTCCTTAGAAGAAGAAGAAAAAAACACGATAGTATGTATACTACATTGTATTGATCACCATCTGCCGAAATACGGCATGTATCATGTGTATCAGGCACATTACAGAGCCACACGCTCTCACAAACAAACGCCATCGCCATGCACAAAATACAGATGTAGCTCTCCACACACTGACCATACTTCGCTCACTGATACATCAAGAAAATAATTAGTACGAATGAAAAGTAATTGTGATTAACTTACTGTCAAGTTGTTCTGCTGCCGTAATAGCAGAATCATCTGCAAATAACTCTGACATCTCTAGTATAACTATGGGCTCTCTAGTATAATTCTGTCTCTCTGGAATTTCATCTAAAACTGCAGTGTATCAGCCTTTCGTACCAATCGCAAAGCCCCTGCCTCTGTGCCTTGCCCATGGTCAGTTCAAGACCAGGGAGGTATAGGCCCCACAAAGATGAGGCTGGCACTTTCCGAACAAAACGTTCTTTGTTTTAAACTGCTGCCCTGTGTTTACAGAACAGCGATAAGAACCCAACTTGCCAGGGAGCCAAGGAGAGTACCAGGGAGAAGAGAGAGGGTGAAAGAGATGAAGTGTTAAGAGATAGACGGTGGTTGTGCTGGGGGAGAGAAAGGGAAAGAGTGTCCCTACCAGTTGTTAAAGATAACACCTACCAGTTGTTAAAGATAACATTTCTGTTATACACTATTCGACGCCTGTTGCGCGAGGCTAAAAAGAAAGCAAACCGTTGGTCATTCAAAAAACATTTACCTAATTATGTATTCCGACCAGAATTACGCCAGTTGTCATGGTTTTATCTCCCTAGAAAAGGGTTATTATGCAAGATTAGGTATTTGGCTTACTACAGATGAAAAATCAGAAAAGTGTCATGGTTCAAATTTTCCTACAAAATTAATATCGATTTGGTGTCTTCATCACCAAAATTTTCTCCATGCCTTTTACACTACGAGCATCGCGTTGCATGATGGGTATTGGCATTATAATATTCATGATAGCAGAATTCAGCTATTTTCGACAGGCGCACTTTTCTGCGCCTGGGCCTGACTGTTGAGAGGGAGTGAGGTGCTCGAGAAAAGAGACTCTACGAGAAAGGAGAGTGTTCTCAGAAGTAAGTACTCTACCTTTGTCACCAAGGGCAAGGAAAAGAGCAACAAAGCATCCTGGAGTCCCCATCAAAAGGCACAAGGAAAACGCAACTGGTCGGAGCAAACCCAGCCCTTTGTGCAGGGTCAATCCAAGGAAAATTTCCCAGACGAAATGCAGTCTCTGCTCTGCTAGTGAACATCGGTTGGAGTTATGCCCACATTTTGCGGCTAAATCCATGGTCAACCGCAAAGAGTTCATTGGAAAGAACCAGATCTGCTTTGGATATTTGAGCGAAAATCATTTCTCCAAAAAGTGTAAAGTGTGCGGTAAGCGATGCCCTACGGTCCTGCACGAATATCGTCCTGAGACAAGTAATAGCAGTGCAGAGCCCAGAGTCTGGAGCCCAATGAAGTTGAGGGATCTGGTCAAGCCACAGCCACGTCTTGCCAAGTACAATTTGACGAGCATGCAACTATTTTAATGATCATATCGGATTTCCACTGAAGAAGCACCCGCTGCAGAGATTTTGACTTATGCTCTCTTGGATACTCAAAGTGATTCATCATTTATCTTAGATGATGTGGCTCAAACCTTGAATTCAAAGTTGCAACCGGTACGCTTTAAGCTTTCCACATGACGTCATCGTCAACCATTGAGAGCAACATTGTTTCAAACCTACTGGCGAGAGGCATGACAATGCCAACGAAGTTAAAGATAGGGATGGCATACACACGAAACTTCATTCCCGCAGACAGGCAACGTATATCAACGCGGACGACTGCAGAGAAATGGTCTCACCTTCAAGACGTTGCCAAGAACTTGTTGAATCTTCGAGACTGTGAGGTTGGCGTGCTGCTCGGTTGCAACTGCCCGCGAGCTCTGGTACCAAAAGAAGTGATAACAGGCACGGATATGCAGCCGTATGTGACTAGAACGGACTTGGGCTGGAGTGTAGTAGGCTCTTCAAATCCAGGACCAGTCAGTGTCATAGAACCGCCACTCAACAGATACCAGGAATCACACGGAGAGATGTGCTGCAGACACTTGAAACGGACTTCGTCGAAACACATCATGGAGAGAAGATGTATTCGCAGCAGGACATACAATTCATGACTCATCTAGAGTCGAGTATCTCGCAGTGGGAAGATGAGCATTTGCAAATGCCTCTTCCTTCCAAGTGTAAACCAAAGCTCCCTAACAACAGGCGGCTTGCATCAATCCGATTTCAAGGACTTTTAACGATCACTACTTTGCGTTCATGTCAGACATTATCAACGGTGGTTTCGCCAAACGGGCAAGTGAGGAAGCTCCTGTAGGTGCAGTCAATTATACATACCCCATCACGATGTGTACCATTCAAAGAAGAACAAGCCGAAGATCGTGTTCGATTGCTCTGCAAAGTTTGCTGGAACGTGCCTCAATGATCGTCTGCTGAAAGGCACAAACTTGACAAATGACTTGAGTATAATCCTGATGAGATAGTAGCAACACTATGTGACATCGAGAAGATTTTTTTTGTTCAGTTTAGAGTTGAAGAACATGATCTTAACTTCTTACTGTTCCTGTGGTGGGAGGTAAACGGCATCCAAAGGGCTCCAGTCGACTACAGAATAGCGGTGCACCTTTTTGAAGCAGCCTCCTCGCCAGGATGCGCCAACTATGGATTAAAGTACCATGCCAACCAAATAAGAACTATCCTGACGCATCCCTAGATTTCTAGAGAGGAATTTCTATGTCGACGATGGCGCAGTTAGTGTACGATCCACCAAGGAAGCGATCAAGTTGGCCAGAGAAGGAAGAGAGATTAACAAAAATCAACCAATGACTCGCCGTGGGTTAATCTCTCTACAGTTGAATTTCTGTATGATCCCTTGGGAATCGTGGCTCCTCTAATACTGAACGAAAAAGAATTCTTCAGGAGATGGGATGACACCTTGCCAGACAATTTGAAACTGGCATGGAAGCAATGGTGCAGAGAACTCCCACTCCTGCAGGAACTCAAGAGTCCAAGCTATTACCATCCCTTGAACTTTTGTGAACCGCTAAGTGTGCAACTCCACCACTTCTCGTACGCCAGCATGTCGGGCTATGGCCAGTTCTCGTATGTGCGGCTCGTCGATCAAGAAGAAAGGGTCCACTGCACTCTGATCTTTGCAAAGTCGAGAGTGGCTCCTACCAAAGTGATCACTGTACTTAGGTTGGAGCTAACAGCTGCAGTGGTGCCGGCAAAGGTTGGTGCAATGCTGAGAGAGGAGCTGGAGTACAAAGAGGTCCAGGAGTTTTATTGGACAGACTCACAAGTGGTGCTCGACTATATCAACAATGAAATGAGCCAATGAATCATGCATACAGGGCTAGAGGCAAAGATCATTCCATGCTTAGACTCCCGAAATGTAAAACGACACATGGTACATTTTCCATATCTTTTGTCGGGTCAAAGTTTTGGAATAGTTTGCCCAAAAATATTCAGGAGGAAAGAACAAGATCTTCATTTCGAAGAAACCTAAAAGAGCACATGTTAAATGAAGTTTAGTGAAGAAAGAATATTCAGTGTTTAGTTTAATGTACTTTTATAGTACAGTTACTTTAAAAGAGTAGGCCTTGCAATAAGCAGCTTAAATATATATACATGTAGCTATAATGGGAGAACCATTCTCGACTAGCACTTGTGCTAACTTTTGGTTCCCCCTTTAATAACATTTTCTTCTGTTTTTCTATTTTTTCAGAACCTTTGTCTATGCGTATTTCTACATTACATACTTATTCATACTCTTTGCCTTTTCAGTGATAAATGTATCACAACGAAACTAAATCTATTACACCACATGTTTTCTAATGTAAGATAAATATAAGAATGTAAAATATATGCTTGCATAACTGTAAGAACCTTGTACAAAATCATTGTATTCTCATAAAAAAAATTCATGTTATTGTATCTTACCCTATGGAATTTCATGTTATCATGTTATCATATTCACATGTATGTTGTTAATAAAATCAACTCAACTCAAACTTACCAAAGGTACAGCTCATTCCATAATCTTGCCAAAACACAGTCCAGTCACTCGAGCCATCGTACGGCATGTCCACCAGAAGGTCAAGCACCAACATAGAGGAATCACCCAGAACGAGGTCAGGTCCAATGGTTACTGGATTGTATAGTACGTGAATGGATCCAAGGTGGTTACCGATCTGGTGAGAAACTGTTTACCATGCAGACGACTACGCAGACCTGGAGAAGAGCAGAATATTGCAAGCTTGCCAGGAGATTGCATGCAACCGACACCCCTTTTCACGAACTTTGGCATGGATTGTTTTGGCCCATTCACAGTCAAGAGAGGGCAATCATAAATCAAGCGGTATGGGTTGATTTTTAATTGCTTCTGTTCAAGGGGGATCCAAATCAAAATGCTGGATGATATGTCCACAGACTCATTCATCAATGCTCTACGTTGCTTCATTGCCATCAGGGGAGCAGTGCGTCAAGTCAGATGCGATCAAGGCACAAACTTCATCGCAGCGAGAAACGAATTCCAAGCGCCTTTAAAGATAGTAAAAAGTTTTGGTACCTCAAAAGCTTCCCTGAATTTCCTTGTCTTGGTTTGTGTTTCAGGTTAAAGTACGTTGTCTGTGAGAATTACTCGCCCAAAAGTGCTCTCATGTCTTAGTAATCATGCAATAATGGTTTCGTACCAGAGCCGACGCTGTACAGCGTCGATAAATATTGTACGAAACCACTGACTGCGACCAGCAGCGTGCAGCCCATTGTATGCATAGCTAACTGCGACCAGCAGCCCCATACGCATAGCGTAATGGGGCTTCGCATTGTAGCATTCAGGATCATGACAGAATTAGTATCGCGGGTAAATGTCAACTTAAAATCCAAAAATTTCTTCGATTTGAAGACTTACCAATTAAGTTGAAGTATTGAAAACAGGCTTCGAACAACGTTTGGTTCTGCCAATAGTCCCTTTCTGTTCGAATTGATGACTGAATGTGACTCGGTCGAGAGGACCTTTGGAGAGCTACATACACTGGATACCATGGCCAGCGCATGCGCACACAAACATCTTATCCGTTCATGGATTTGAAATTTGTGTGCATGTGATGTGTTCGCATTCACTGGCTGTAGTATTCAGTGTACTGTATGTAGCTCTCCTAAGGTCCTGTCGACCGAGTCACATTCAGTCATCAATTCGAACAGAAAGGGACTATAGGCAGAACCAAACGTTGCCCGAAGCCTGTTTTCAATACTTCAACTTAATTGGTAAGTCTTCAAATTGAAGAATTTATGGGATTTGAAGTTGACATTTACCCTGCGATACTAAATCTGTCATGATCCTGAATGCTACAATGCGAAGCCCGATTACGCTGTGCGTATGGGACTGCTGGTCGCTATGCGTATGGGGCTGCTGGTCGCAGTTAATTGCATGATTACTAAGACATGAGAGCACTTTGGGGCGAATAAGTCTCACAGTGTTAGTTATATGAAAGGTACTTTAACCTGAAACACAAACTAAGACAAGGAAATTCGAGGACACTTTTGAGGTACCAAAACTTTTTATTATCTTTAAACGAACTAGACAAGAATATCGAAATGTATCTCGCAGACCGTCAACGCGAATTCGTCTTCAATGTTCCCCAATCTAGTCATGCCGGCGGGGTTTGGGAGAGGCAGATTCGTTCGATCAGAAGCAGTTTGAAAGCCACCATAGACATGTGCCCCGGAAGACTCACTGACTCCACTCTGCGCACGTTTCTCTATGAAGCAATGGACATCGTTAACGGTGGTCAACATGAATGACCCAAGATCAGATGCACCACTGACGCCGAACAACTTGCTCACCATGAAAGGCAAGGTTCCACTGCCGCCGCCTGGTCAATTTCCATCAGTTAACATGTACACCAAGGAGGCTTGGAGAACAGTGCAGTCACTGTTGGAGCAGTTCTGGTCCCGCTGGAAAAGGGATTATCTCCTCAGTCTGCAACAAAGGAAAAAATGGACCAAGCCACGCCGGAATTTGCAACTCGGAGACATCGTCCTGGTTACCAACCACGAAGCGCCTCGTCAGTGGCCACTTGCGATGGTTACATCGGCAAATCCCGATGATGACGGTCTAATGAGGCAGGTGCAGGTCTGAGTAGGAGCCAAGAGCCTCGACAGACTTGGTTGCCCTAACAAGAAGCTATCCGAGCTCAAGAGACCAATACAGAAGTTTGTTCTCCTTTTGTAATGTACCCCAACTACCTAAGTTGAGTGAAATGGGTGGGACCATTAAATATTAGGTTTGATCTTTCATGAGGTTAGTCCAAATAAACGCACACCTTGGAATAGCAATTATGTTTAATGACGTTTAACTGATTGTTTATTCAAGATGAGTTAGGAAACAGCTGTAAATGAAAGGATAATCTGTATAGCTCATCTGAGTTGTGTAGTGAGTGGTTTAAGGATATCTAATCTACCCATGCAGGAGTTACACTTAACTTCATGTATGGATCATTAGCTCTGGGAAATTACGGTTGTTGTTGTTGTTGTTGTTTTTTTATTTTTTTTCGCGGTAGCCATTGCAGTTGCAAGAAAATGGTAATGTATGTTTTTTACTCATATCTCCCATAGGTAGGGCTACACACTTTAGCACTTGTTTGGCTGTAGCTGTGCGTACAGGACAGTGAAGAAGTTGACAGCTTTGGCAGGGTAGTTGGGGGAAACGTCCTCGGATTTAGACATTCCTTCGTCCAGAAGGAAGCGAAGTAACTAAGAAGTCTATTCCAAAGGGGTTGTTGCTATTTTAGATTGCCCCTTGGCAAGTGTAAAGCTCCAAACTACAAGTATGGTTGGTCTGTCTTTGAAAGTTTTGATGAACAGGCGCAGTGGTGAGTGAGCAACCTGGCAACTTTGGTTGTTCCGTCTACACAGTAGTGTGTTGTGTATATTCATATGGGCTGGAACAAAGTCCCTCTATATAGCGCACATACATTGTTTAGTGAATTTGGGTTAGATAGGTGTGAATTATACACTCACTATCGTTTGTTAGAGTAATGCTACTAACTTTAGTATTATTGCAAATTATCAAGAAAATACATGACAGCAAGGGTGTAGTATTGTTAAAAATGTAATTCATCTGCAAACTTGGCTCAACATAAGAGAAGATAGAGCTAATGACAATAACAGAGATTTGAGCTGTTTTCTGATTATTCAGGATCTTATCAGTCATAGCAGATGAAAGAAAATATTCTGTCCTTTTTGCTTTTATCTATGCTGACATACATAATGATTCAGTTACTATAGAGTATAGGAGTCTATGTTTCTGCATAATCATAGCTGTCTATTAAATACATCTCAACATAATTTTCATGATAAGTGAATATACTAGGCAGACTGTAGTCACAGTTGTTGGTAGATGTCTATACGTTTCAAGGTTTCGCTGTACGGTTTGAAATTAAGATGTGCGATATTTGCATCAGTCTGTCAGTGTTAATATACTTTCTACAAGTGGAATCATAGGTTGTTGTAATAAGTTTAAACAAAGCATATGTTATGTGCTAGGTTTTTTATGACGCGTTTTGTTTGTTCATTGTTGTTCTATAGTTCTTACGGCTTTAGCTACGGTTTTGGTTACAACTTTGGAGTCAGCTTTTGATTGGCTTTGGTCACAGCTTTGGCATCGGTTTTGGTATCGGCTTTGACTTCAGCTTTGGCATCGTACGGAGTGTCATATAGCACACATAGTAGAGTGTAGCGCATGAAAAGTCATTGTATGTCATACTGTGAACGTCATCAAAGGGAACGCACACTCAGTGAGCAATGTGGATTTAGTAAAAGCATTAACATTAGTGGAACACATCAGTGAAAGTTTGAGGAAAATCGGACGACTGATGCAAAAGTTATGAAGTTTTTAAGTTTTGGTGTTGGAACCGCTGGATGAGGAGACTACTAGAGGTTATGACGTATGAGTGGACAACAATATAAAGAAAATACAAAAGGAATTCCACAAAAATGTAAGTTTCTAGCAAAATGAAAGAACACTTGACAAACCGCCTTCAGAAAGCAGGGGGAATAATTGCTACCACTAACATATGTCAGTATCAAGTTGATGGAATGTGTAATTTTCATGAAAAATGAATTGTTATTAAATTCCCTTTATATTTTCTTTATATTGTAGTCCACTCATACGTCATAACCTCTAGTAGTCTCCTTACCCAGCAGTTCTAACACCAAAACTCTAAAAATTCATAACTTTTGCATCGATTGCCTGATTTTCCTCAAACTTTCACTGATGTGTTTTACTAATTATACTGCTTTCACTCAACCCACATTGCTCCTTGGGTTTACGTTCCCTTTAAGAACATGTGTACGACAGAAGAGTTTGTGAAAATTTGCATCATGTGCATATGTAACTAATAAAGACTGCAGCAAAGCCCGTATATGAGAACTTGTGTATTCAGTACGGTTTATTCAGAAGCAGGCACCTCCCGGTTATCTCGGTGACTTCTACGTTACTTTGACGACATCCTTGTCAATTCAATGACCTCCTCATTATTACACCTGCATCGTCACCATTCTCGTCGGACAGTGTATTGAAACCAAACACGTACGTTTGCACATTCAAGTACTGAACCACAGGTATTTTGTGAAACCCGGGTCTAAGATTTAGATTATTAATTACCTCATCCTTTTGCTTCTGAGCGTTCCTATATTTGTACTTTTTGGCAGTGCAATCATTGTAAACATATATAATGTTGGATTTTTCTTGAAAAAAAAAACCCGTTATAATAAGTACATGCATGTGCATATTTTGTCGCATGTTTTGTTAAGTTAAACTCACTGAGTGTTGTAGAGTATCATTTACAATGTGTCTCATCGCAGAATCTATCGTCAGTCGTAGATGATATATTAATGTAGTTACATGTAGTATATCTTCATGTCGCGTTTTCAGACGTGGGCAAACGTGACATGAAGATATTCGGCATCAACACCAAAACCTGGGAAGGTGCAGCTGACAATCGTCAGCTGTGAAGAGACACTGTCAGAGAGGGCGTCAAGATAGCTGAAGCTGCAAGAAACGTACAGCACACTGACGAGAGAGCCAGGAGGAAGGCAAGGGCAGCCTAATTATTGGCTCCAACGGACTTCATCTGATGCATGTGCTCCAGAGATTGTCACTCAAGAGTGGGACTATACAGCCACTCAAGGCGGTGCAAACTTTTTGTCTATCATGCCTGTAGTGCAACGCCATCGTTTCTCGAGACAAATGGATGCCAGCCAGGTAGTACACATCTTAAAGCTGACATGCGCTTGAAAACGGAAATTATATATATATATATATATATATATATATATATATATATATATATACTACTCAAAAAAAGTTAAGGACCACTTTTTAACGTACATAAAGATTTTATACAAGGTGTTTTATTTCTGGAAATACCTCAGTACAACTGTCCTAAATGTCCTTAAACACGCTGTAATCAATTTCACGCATGGGTGGTTTCAGTTGTTGCACAATGTCTCTCGCATCACTGCACATCCTGAAAATGGGCCCCGAGGGGTATCAGCTACCGACATGAAGTGGTAAAAACGAATGTCTGAGTGTCTTTCAGGCAGTTCAGTAACGAGTGTGACCACCTCCTGCAGCAATAACGGCTTCACAGCGCTGTCTCATGGAGCTGATGAGGCGATTGATGTCTCTGACGTCCAGTGCATCCCATGCAGCCTCCAGAGCCACACCCAGCTGCTGCAGTCCAAGTGGATGGGCTTCGAGCTGCTCGAGACTCCTCCCCATCATGTCCCAGACGTGCTCTATCGGGTTTAAGTCCGGGGACCTCGCTGGCCACTCCATACGCTCAATCCCCTGGCCCTCAAGGAACTCGGTCACCACCCTAGCTCGGTGGGCACGGGCATTGTCATCCATGAAAATGATGTTTTGTCCCACATTTTCTGCAAATTTCTAGAAATACAACACCCGGTTTGAAAATTGTATACACACATTAAAAAGTGGTCCTTAACTTTTTTTGAGTAGTGTATATATATATATATATATATACAGTATGATATTATATACATGTATATGTATATACATGTATATGTATATTATATTCATATGTCATATAGATTGCAAAATCATATGCACCTTGTATTTCATTAAAAAAAGGATGCTTTACTTTACGTAATGCGTCCAAAAACATTTTCTGATCATTTAAGCAGCATTACTTTGAAAGAAAATAACGCCTTTGAAGAGTAAAAAACAAATTTAAAAAGAGGTGAGGACACTCAAGGGTACATAATCTGTTTGAAGTACTGTACACAGAATTAAAGACAGAATACCCAAAGATGTTGTATGATGCATTTATTTATCACTGTTTCGAGCAATGCAGACGTTATACATTTATTTGTCACAAATGCTATATCATGTATTACATTGTTCATGGTATTCAATCTAACTGAAAAGAAATGGAGGGATGTAAGAGGGATGTAGTATCCCTAGATGGTATTGTTATGTGCTGCCATCTATGGCAGAGATCCTTTAGTCTTTTCATGTAGAGCCAACATGGAGCCTCCAAAGTTGGGTTCTGGGAATGAAAGTAGGTTTTCCTTTGTCACGCATAACTAACTAAGATTGTTCAGTCCAGAAGTCGAGTTATTACAACCACATAAACCGCCGATAACACATACCATCAAGACATAATATTTACCACATGCCACAAACATCCGATATGCCATCCCAATACACGAACACCGTATCACTAATATCATCCCAAAATTATTCTTCCCCTTAAGCCTGAATTCCTTTAACAATTAATTAGTATCTGTAAGACTATAAGTAATGATACCTGAAGGCTCGAATAACGTATGTACATTTATTCACCGGCTTTCCAATAGCGGGACATGTAATCATGTAAATGGCTCATTTGGCAAAACAATCATTAATTTCCGAACATCATTGGCGTCTTGTTAACAAGATTCAAGATTCAAATGTATTTTCACTTCCATCAAATAAACAAAGAAATTATATACATTGCATATGTACAGGATATTTGTAATAATTGCTGAATGTGATTTAACAAAGTACATATGAAAACGGGTAGGAGATGAAAAAAAAACGCAATTATATCTTTGTTAATATATACATAAAGCGAAACATACAAGTTAACTCAGGATTGGGATGGAAACAGACGGAGGATAGATCTTTCAGTTAAACCAAACGTCAGTGAGAAAAGCTCAAGATGCATTTGCACACTCTCTGATGGTGAATAATTTTCAGATACTATAGTCGTGCTTTTTTACCATGTTTACTGTGACTACTCATTCATAGCATTATACTTTTGCCATCCGTTTTGCGGACAGTGTTACAATATACACAATGTACAGTATCAATATGTCAACAAAAAATTATTTTGAATGCACGTGACTTCTATACTACTCTAATCTAAACGCATTACCTTGCAGCTCCCAAGATCATATACAAAATTAAAACTACCAATCCCTGCAAGTTTCACATTAGTCACAAATAAGTCGACATTTTTTTTTTATCTCTCGCTACTTTCTAACTGAATGAAGATCTTCCCCACAAGTGATTCCGAATCAGTTTCTGTTAACAGTACGTTTATGACCTGTGACCTGTGAACTGACTTTCTATGCCCTTATCATAAGAATAAAACAACAAGGCACAGTAAAAGCAGAAAAAGAGGAAATTATTATAATGACGCCAAAAGGTCATTGCTAACTATTCAAATGCGATGACCTGCGTCCAATGCACTCCATCACGACAAGGCAAGTGACCCTATGTTCAGGTAAATCATAATATTCCTTGTTCAGAACTCTTTACACTATTCAACATGTTAAAAACAGGCAAAGCGTCTCCTGTTTAGTCATTTCTTGAAGTTTTGTGGACCTCCCTGAATTGCTAGACATACCAGAGACGAGCATCTATACCTTGTGCAGGACCTCTAACAAACTTACAAACTCCCCCTGTTCGGGATTGCTATAGCCTTTCTATTTGACGGTATCATCATCAGCACAATACATATAAGGTGGGTGCTACTAAAACCACTAGCAAAGAGCCCTTACCTCATTTAACTCTCACCAGTATTAAGGACCAATTAAACTTGTTCATATGCATTTGGCAGTACAGTTTTATTCGTAGACCTTAGAACTATCTGAAATACTGAGGCACACCATCCTGACCTATTTTAATTTGTGTTGAATTGTGAGTCCGTTTTGGTTGTCATAATGTTTCTGGAATGTCAGGATAACCCAAAGAAAGTCTGTCACAAATTTTATTCTATTTGCGTAGAGTTAATGGTCCCTGCATTATCGTGGTACATGAACGTACATGTGTACACACGTTGTTGGTATGATACATACATATTTACAAACGTAAATTGTTTACAAAGTAGCTTTGTGTCCACTGGCTATACAATGTATAACAAAACGTATCACCTATACAATGAAAAATTACAGAAGGGCCACAGCAGAACACAGCTTGATTTGCTGGCGGCCCTTATACATAATACATTGTACATGTAAATGTAACAAGACTTGTCACTTAATGTCTTGGTCAAGGAACCAGCTGTGTGTACTACTATAAGCTACCATGCTGATTGCTGACGTGTTCATGAAGGTAAGATCGTTGATAAAGACAAATAAAAAGGTAACAGATACTACTTGTAAATTTTCGTTCATTTTTGCAAAAGTCATCTTATACAACAATAATATTATGTACTTGTCTTGTCACGAGGGAGACTCTATATACTTCTGAGATTTAGTCGCATCAAATCAACAGTCACCCTAAACTGTGATTGGATCTGATCTAAATCTGAATTTCTTTTGATGCCATGTTTTATGATAGTCACCAGAGAGTTAAAAACTCTCGTTTAAAAGGGAACAGGGTTCCCCTGGGCCTCAACCATGGAAAATCTTTATAGTGACCACGAATTATGTCTACGACGTCAACCACAATAGAAGACACTGATGACAAAATCATTCTTCAAAGTATATCGCACAGTACTAGAATGCTTATCAACTTACCATTCAATCCAATGTTATGATATCAAAGAAGAATTAAAATACAGAAATTTATTCAACAAAATTTTGTGTTCAACTCCTGTCAAATAAAGTTGAATCTTGAATCTTGAATCTTGTCAAATATCTCCGTTAATCATCGCGCAAATAACTTTCGGTCTTAGTGCCAACGAGTTCAGCATGACTCATGCTATCCAAGCGCTCATTTTGTTTGCCACCATCAAAACTGTTTTCTGTCAAAACTGCAAGAAAATTGTTTGACACTTGCAAACGATCTTCAAGTTTTATGGCCAAAGCAACCTGAAGATTTTTCCCAGCTATGTATACCGCTTCCCAGTATTCAGTGTCACATCCAATGTTCTCGGACTCAGTTTTCACTGGCAAAAGTCGAAAGAAACTCTTCTGTGAGTGACCACTTAATATGCAAATGGTGTAAGCACATCATAAGACTAAGCGATAAGAGCCTAGATAAGCTTCGCTTACAGAGTAAACCAACTGACTAAAAACTCGTTTTGTTATGATACTGAAGGTTTATCTCACGAATAAATCCCTACACCTGTGTAAGAATCATATATACATGTACTATTAATGAATGCCGTTATCCACTAACATTTCGCTGGCAACTGAAATATGATCAAGTTTGATAAACGACGAGAAATATACAAACGAACTTCACTCTTCGTCATTTGAGTGATGCACACTGCATCCTTCGTCTCATTCCTACTCGACAATATGGAGTTGCTCTGTGATACCGCCGCACTCCAATCTCGACATTAACCGATGTCAAAACAAAATGCTCTCACGTCACTTAAATCATACAATAACAATACAATACAATAATCCATTTCTGTGTTAGCATATTTTCTCACCTCTTATACCTTAAAATCTAATTTTAAAGTAACATAAATCTTCTTCTACAGGTGAGCCAGGAGAGGAGAATGATAGGAGAAAATGATTATTTTCCGCACGATCGACAATGCTTCCAAAACGGACGCTTGACAAAAGTGTATTGACCCCAAGGAAGACTGCACATAATCTAACAAAAGATGGTGCTCTTTCTGTTTCATTTATAGGTGTGGATGACAGTATGTGATTTTACACACAGGTATATACGCACAACATCGCGTGAAACAATAATATACCCTGTTGATGAAATTTGGAGTACAATGCGATACATTTCGTTCGTTTACTGTTTTTGAGGGGGCATTAACGGTACTTCACACTACCCTACTGTCAGTTATTGCTTTCCCAACGACAAGAAAACGTTACCAATTTACCATGATATAGTTTTGAGCACTCTTCATACCTGCAAAGAGTCACCCATTAACCACCATAATACGACTTTCAAAACACAAATTCTGATCAGATAATAACACTTCCTTTCCATAATTATTTCATTTTCTCAACTATTCTAGACTCAACGGGGGATAGAACATTCTTGCACCCTTCTCAATCAGTTGCGACTTCCCGTCGATTGTTTTATAGCACTCTGTGTGCACTTCAACCTTCACCAAACGAAGACTGGTCCCTTCTGGTTGGGGCACCCTGACAGTCACCGCCATTGCCTGCGACTCTGTCTCCACAGAATCATACTCCGCTCCTTCCACGTCACTCGACTCTTCTGATTTGACAGATGAACTGGAAAGTGCTCTGTTTCGCCATTTGCTATCTTCACCATGCCCCCTTTCCTTTTCCTTTTTCTGTTCCTTTTCCATTTCTACCTTTACTTTCTTTTCTACCCTTCCCTCCTGGACATCACGCTTTCTCTTCTCATCGTTCTTTCTGTCTTCAGACCGTCTCAAAATTTCATTCCTTAAGTCTTTTGCCCCTTCCTTCCTTTCTCCCTGAGACGTACGTCGCTTATCAAAATGTCTCTGGTAGGCATGCTCCGATGCAGAATAATTTGTCTCCATGCCGGGCTGACGATTATAGTGTCGATTAGTGTCGGCACGATTTTCGGTCTCGTTATCTCGTCTCGGGATTTTAAAGGTCCACTGCTGTCTATTGACGGCAGGAACATGGGTCATCGTTGGAGCACGAGGGGGTTCCCATGGGTTGTTGAAAGACATCTACAAAAATTTAACGAAAGAGATGTATACATGCATGAGTTACTTTACAATTCTGTGTATTGGGTTTGCATGACTCTAGGTCGAACAGAATTCCGTCAGACTGGCTGCATGTCTAACCAAATTTTGCGTTCTGGACAACAGTACAGCTTCATCCTGTCAATGTGTACCACCTTTGGATTTCGTGAGGGTTCTATTGGACTCTGTTTACAACGCCAGACAATTTGGTTATGACCAAATATGAACCGGTCGGTTTGTGCATAAATTTTGGACAAAAACCTGTCATTCTCCGCACGCCGTGTAGCCACACCCTTTCCACCACTTTGAAATTAGTCAGAAGTTTTGATCGTATTTACGTAATTGATGATTAGCGGACAGTGTAAAACATCTCTCGTGCTGTCCCGTGTGTATCGTGTAACTTAGTTTTGGGTTGGAACGCCCAATCTTTCTTCTGGCTCCTCATCTCAAGGTTGCTTGAAATAAAGGTCCACTACAAGGATAACTTCTCATCCGAGGATCAATATCGACGACAACATTCCAGTCGACTCTCGGACAGCTGTTCAATATAACAGCATGATTGCAAAGGGAATCTTCTCTTCCCAGTTGGTCGGGACCCAAGAATGTTGTCACCATAGTGACTAAGGTACGATAATATACCTCGCGATGAATCAATCTCCCTCTGCATGAAACGGATAAAATCCTTGTTTCTATATTTGTAGAAGCTTACATACTTCTTTCATCAGCTGAAGTGACAATTTCGCCCTTGGTCTGTGAGAAGCTTTCGTGGCATGCTAAAAGAGCTTACAGATTCCACCACAAAAAAAAAATCTTTGTCCACCGCCTTTTCCTCCTTGTTCAGAAGAGGAAAAGCTGAAATAATTACCAATGACTGTAATATACAAATTTCCAAGGTCTGCTTGAGGAAAGTGTCTATGGCGACCAGCTCAAGTGGTCCTCCCACTCTATATTGTTGAAGAGGGGCTTCGGCTTTCTTTGGAAATTTTCACTCTACCTCACACAGTGCATCGTCGTACCCATGACACTACTATGCCCACCCAATAATACCAAAACTGGTTTTTGTGGAGCAGTTCATTGACTCCCTGATGACCTGCACTTTTACTCTCCTGCAATTCATCTGACACTCTGGACTGTAATGATCATGGTATTCGTACCCTTTCTCCGTGTGTCTCTTTCCCATCTTGAGATTCTCATTGTCTTACGTGGGCGCCATTTCTTACTTCTATAAACGTCCCACTTGGCCCAGGAAGTTTTGGCAGCAGGTGATGGACTGAAGACGTTTTTAGAGACAGATTTGTTATCTAATTCTTATTAGTGGGATTGTCACAGCGTGCAGTCTACTCTCTATCACGGTAAGATTTTTTTTTTACTATCCAAAATGACTAAATGATTCCACTATATCATTGTCAATAGGGCTGCGGCGCTCCTTACTCCTCATTCATTATGCAATTACAAATATCATTAAAGTACAAATTACTATATTTAGACCTAGTTTTGGCAATGTCACACTACATTACTCAATATGTCGCTTGTTCCCTCTTTAGATGTATTGCATCTGTCCACATTGGTGAGTACGGGTGTTTTAACAGACCATTAGCATAGCTATGACTGCGGCCTGGTCGGCTAACAAATTCTAGCTATCTTAGCCAACCGATCCTGAGGGTTTTTGAAGTTCATCAGGTACCTCAGGGTTGAATGATTAGCAAGAACAAGAACATTTTGTTCATACAGGTAGTAAGTGTCGAAAATTCTCGAGAAAGTGAATCACACCTAAACACTCTTCGCGTGTAACACTGTTAGTCTACTCAGTCACAATGAGTGTTAATTCGTCTTCCGGATGCTGTCGCTCTCTCCACACGATCACTCTCTTGCGCGTGATTAGCTCCGATAGCATACGTTCTTGAATTAATGCCGAGAATAAGTCGCTCTCCTAGCCGCGGATAGGCTAATATCGGTGTCTGTTAGAGTAGTGAATGCCTTCTCACATTCATCCTTCCAGATGAAAGGCTGGATCTTGTGGGTGAGGGCTGAGAGCGGTATGGCAACCTCGGTGACCATTCTGCACGAACCTTCGAAGCGCCTTACATCTGCGATCTGTCCTGTTGGTTCATCTCGGCCTCGTCGCATTTTTCAGGGAGGAAGTCCTCTGCCTGCTCTACGGGGCCAAAGCATTTCTCCATCTGGGTAACAAGTTCACTGTACATAACATGGGGTCATCTGCTGACAGGTTGTTCAAACCCCTCCACGCCGATCCTTGGAACCTCACCGCTAGATACTGCCCAACATCGACGTCATCCCACCCATTCAGTCGTTTGGAAGCTTTGAAATGACATCTGTAATCACCTCATGGAGTTCTCCCCTCAAACTTTTCTGTCAGCACATCCTTACGACACATTGCCGCAGTATCTGGCGTTTGCATAACAAAACTCTTCCGCATTGCAACATCAGGGTCATTCTCATTAAATGCCAAACTTTTAGTACCTGGCGTTACTTTCAAATAACACTTCAGGGAGCATTTTTCTAACATTCGTCTGAATTTCAATACACGTTGTATGTCTGTTTATTTGTTTAAACATATCTCGAAAGAAACGTTAATCAAGTTTGGTGTGCCTCTAAAAATGTAACGGGATCGAGTACATCTCCCGTACTATCAGCTTATGTTGGATTTACACCATCTACACCAGCAAATGCTTATATTGACGTACAGTTTTTTGTAATCATCAGTTAAGAACTTAGTAACGTTTGTACTTATATTCCGCCCAACAGCCTGAAAGGAATTTACGTTAGTACTTATGATATCTATCACTGGCTCATGTGCCAACACATTTATGCATTTCCCACCATTTGGAGCATCGTGAGCGTTTTGTTAAACAGATCGACATACTCACTCTTCAGTCTAAAACGTCGGGGAGAGTTTGTGTAGCTGTATATGCATACAAACTCCACGATGGTTGCAACTGTCATCTAGTACTTGCTTTCTAACGAACTTACAAACCCTCTCTGTTCGGGATTAGTTGTCATTTCTAGTTGACGAGATCATCAGTAGCACTTGATATAGAAAGTAGGGGCTACTAAACCTACTTACAAATGTCTTTATTTGCCATTTATATCTGACCAATATTCACTATCAATCAAACATCTAAAAGATATGCATCTGAGAGTTTTAAAATTTGTAAACCCTCACAGGTACACGGCGGAAAATATTGTATGGTCTAGCCTGACCAGACGTCGTGAGAAAAGCGTCTCAAAGTTATTATGCGCACGGGGGCGAGGATTGGGACGAACAAGACTAGAACACGTAAAAAGGGGGGGGGGGGGGCCACGAGAATGTCTCATTTACCCACGACGCATTTCGTTTCGGGCAAACGGGGCTGCGTGGCAGCCAGGAACAAGGTGTGAAGGCAGCATTACCAAGTAAACAAAGTTTATAAAACTCGTTTTATCAAGACTCTAAAGGTTAATCTGATTAATCTAATTAATATCTGATTAATCCTCTATTTCATGAATAAATCATTATACTGTTGTTGACTGTCGTTATCCACTATTATATCATTCGTAATTGAGATGGATCTTAAAAACCGCGAGAACCTATTTGCTTAATTTAAACAAATGAATTTCACTCTTCACCATTATTAAATTTCTGAGCGATGCGCACTGCATCTTGCGTCTCATTCTTATTCGACAACGACCGAGTCGCTCTGCGACACCGCCGCACTCCAATCTCTACATTATACCAATGTCAAAACCAATGTTAAAACAAGGTGCTCTCACATCACTCAAATCATACAGTATTCATTTTTGTACTAGCGAAAGTGTATTGACCTCAAGAGAGGCTCCGATTAACCCAGACACATGACCAAATAAGGTACCCTTCCTCTTTTTTTTTTACACAAGTGTACAAATTCCACACATCCTGAAGTAAATTGATACCAACACTTTTGTATTTCCTATTTATGACATTTGGAAAACATCTACATGAAAGTCGTCTGTTTGTTTGTTGTATTTATCATTTTTGGAGTGGATCACACTATCCCTCTCTCATATATCGCTGTCTCCAGCAATCGGATAAAAGAGGCTTGTAACATGACATACACTTTTTTATGTAACTCTGGACTCTGGACTCTGGTCTCATATCCTGGATTCACTGATACGATCTTACAGAACTAAAATCCTTATCGAATATTGATTCTTCCTTGTCGTACCTAGTTTTCTATAATTATTTATTTCAGACTTGGCAGCGGATGGAAGATGCTAGTAGAGGCCTCGATCAGTTGCGGCTTCCCGTCGATGGTTACATACTTCTCTGTTAACATTTCACCCTTCACCAAATAAAGACTGGTCCCATCTGGTTGTTCCACCCTAACAGACACCTCCATTTCCTGCGGTTCCATCTCCACGGATACATACTCCGCTCCTTCCTTCATTGCTGATTTGGAAGGCGTGCTGACAGGTTCTGTTTCTTGCGGTTTGTCACCGCATTCCCTTTTCCACTTTTCATTTTCCCTTTCCCTGTCCAGCCTCACTTTCTTTTCAACCCTTTCCTCCAGGACATCATGCTTCCTCTTCTCACCGTCCTTTTTTTCTTCAGAATTTCTCTCATTTTCATTCGATTCTTTCTCCTTTTCCTTCCCCTCCTTAATGGTGCTCTGAGTTTTACGTTGCTTATCAAAATACCTCTGGGAGGCAGGCCCCGGCGTAACAAAATTTGCCTCATCGCTCCAATCTTGGTGCTGACGCTTGTAATGTCGACCAAACCATGTACGATTTTCGGTTTCGTAATCACATCTTTGGCATTTCCAGGTCATTGAATATTTATGTGCAGTAGTCTTGTGGACCATCATGGCAGCATTATTGGGTTCCTGATGCTGACAATGATCGCATTGAAGCATCTATAAAAAAAAATCAACGAAAGAGATGTATACATGTATAAGTCACTTTAAATTTCTGTGTATCGTTTTGCATGACTCTATCGTAGGTCAAACAAAACTCTCTTTGCCTTGCAGCATGTCTAACCAACTTTTTAGTTGTACAACAACAGTAGCATCATCTTGTCAATGTGTTCCACCTTTGGCTTTCGCGGGACATCAATTGGACTCGATATAATACATCTGATAATTTGGTTATGGCCAAATATGGACCAGTCCATTTGTGCATAAATTTGGGACAAAAACCTGTCATTCTCTGCACGCCGTGTATTCACATCCTTTCCACAACTTTGAACTAGTCAGTTCAGATCGTAGTTATTTATTCATGGTCAGCGGAGAGTGTCAATTTCTCTCGTGCTTTCTTTTGTGTTTCTTGCAACTCATTTCTTATTGGGACACTATCTCTTCTGGCTCCTCATCTCCAAAAGTCCGACAAATTTCTCCGACAAAACGCTTCATGAAATGCCCCCCCCCCCCTTGCCTGAAATAGAGGTCCACTGGACAGGGAATTCCAGCTCCTTACTGTTCTCGGAAAGGAAGAATGAGGATGATGCTCAGTCAACTGGGTAACGTAATTCATACTGAAATCCTTTGCCGAAAGATGTACATCATGCATGGTTAGCCTGTCATTTTCTCCTCGCTGCTGCACAGTGGTTCAATCAAGTTCTTGCAGCATTTTAATGACACTTGATACTAATCTAGGTATAAACAGAGGAAGCATACTCTGCAATTGGTCGAACTAACGCTTAATAGGCTGTGGCTGTGACACCATAAGATTTAAAAATGCGACGATTGGGTCTTGGAAATAGAAGGAAGTTATTGGCTTTGTTGACAGTATATTATTGATGTGTTGGGTCCACTTCATAACAGAAGTGGTGGTTACACTCGAGTACTTCACTGATTCAGCAGATTCAAGAGGGGCGTTGTTCAGATGACACACGTTTTGAATCTGTCTTCTTTTCCTGGAGATTTTCAATACCTTGCTTTTGTCTGTGTTCAAAACCACCATTTTTCTTTTAACCCAGTCTACAAGCCTGTATAGGTCTTGTTGAAGACTTTGTGCGTGATGTTGGTTGCTGATTTCTAAACACGTCTTACTTGACCCAGGAAGTTTTGGCAGCAGGTGATCAGACCGGATATGCCTGTCGAGGTAGGCTTGTTATGTGATTCGTCCTTCCATCTCCCCATGACCATGGCAACTACTCCATGAGCATTGCCTCAAGGAATTCCCTTACTGCATCAGCCTTTATGCCGTCTATCGTTGCCGTCATGCAGTCGGAGATTGCGTGCACACTCTATGCATTGTCTTGCACTTGGAAGGCAGTGGAATTCGAAGATATCCCTGTACAGGGCCGTGTTGACGTTTTCTTCCGGAACCACCAGCTGCGTAGTTTATCCACCGTAATAGATGCCGGCCCATGTCATCACTGAGGCGCCACCACTTTGAGTCGTCTCGTTGATGCAGTCACCACGAAGTTCCTTCCCGGGTAATCGACGAACTCGTTTTCTCCCATATGTTTCGTCAAGGGTGTAGTTGCTCTTGTCCGTGAAGACAACATGTCGTCAGTGTCCAGGATGGAGCATTCTGTGCTCCCTAGCCCAGCAAAGACTTAAACTGTGGCGCTCAGCCAGGCGTAGATATCTAGTCAACTGTCATGCTCGGTGACCATGCTGGAGCAATCTCCGATTAACTGTTGACTGGGAAGCGTCGATCCCATGATGTCTCCTCCAAGAGCGACGAATATGATTCGTCTGTATTTTCCGGTTCCTTCTGAAGAGATTCAACTGTTGGCAATCATCTCGTCTCATGGTGAAGATCTGATGACCTGGAGATTGTCGTGGCGCAAATCCCATGACTCGCCTTGGTTTTTCAGGATCTTACAGACTGTACTCTGTGATGTCCCGAGAACATCCTCCATATCACTCTGTTTGTAGCCGTCTTGCCGCAGCGCCACCACTCTCTTGTGTACTACTGGTTCCGTTGGACCAGGTACAGTCTAAGGGAAATCTATATCGATTTTTATCGCAACGGTTCAGATAGCTCAAAAAAAAAAACAGCCTCGCTTAAAGGCAGCTTTGCATCATGCGGGAAAGGGACAAATCTCACATTCAATGGCTTTTACAGTCTCAAACAATTTTCCAAAGAGTGTGTTAGTTCCAAGAGCTCCAATCGAGCGGCGGTGCTCCTTTACTATTCATTTACAATCCCCCATGTCACAATTTCACCAAAATTACCAACTTACCAAATCCTCCTAATTCTCTTCTCCCGCGTATATAACTCACTAGAAATAGATTAGATGTTTTATAATATGAAAATAAGACGTATGATATATGGTTAAATATGTAGAGATCCATATCAAATTGGATCAAAACTGACGAACAGAACACGTGCATTTTCTAAATTTGGACAAGAGAAAGTGAAGCCCAAACTTATGACCAAAATTTGTAATGGAAGATGGTTAACATGTTTCATCAACTAAAACACTTTGAAAACTGTTTGTATGCTTCTTGGAACCCTCCTTGTTATCAAATACCCAGGATGTTGAATTGTCTCAGAATGTAAAAGCAGAATGTTAAAGTGTGATTACACTCTACGAGTGTTTGGAAAATCTTTAAAACTATGAAAAATTAGTACAAGTCTGAGAAATGATAGTTTTCTTTCTAAATTTTAATTTTTTTTTCCAAGATCTGGGCGAAGTGCTGCAGAAAAGTTAACCTTTTCTTTCTGTGCTGGCAAAATTGTCTTCGGACCAACGAAAGGCCATCATTCATGCTATTCAAAAAAAAAAAAAATCAGGACCTAATATTTTTTTAGGAATTGGCGACCGATCTCTACTTTGAACACCAATTACAAGCTTTAGACAAAATAAGTAAACTTTGCTTTGTTGCTATTGTTGACAAATATATCCCAGCTAAGTAAAGCTGGACTGGCTTATTTCATTGTAAGGTACACGAAGCTCTGCTTCGTTTCTGCTTTTTTTTTTTCTTAGTTATTGGCTGATTTTGCTGATTTTTTTCTCTTCTATTGATAAAATTTTGTACCAATTTATCCATTATTTCATTGTCTTACACGTTCTTAGGCTTCAAGAAATGCTGAATAAATAATATCGTTTGACTGAAAAAAAAAAAGAATTTCTGGAAATACTTGACAGTATATTTTTCAATCACTCAATAAGATAAATTTGAACTTAGCTAGATATGAGGAAAGCATCGATGTCGACGTATACTTTCATTTCATTAGCTCACTCTTTGCGAGTTATCGCAAAGTGCGCTGTCTGCACAATCTGAAACTGATTGTGGCTATCTAGAAATATTCGACGTATATGTATAGCTTTGAAATAAAAAGGTTATAAAAAAAAGTTTCACATGTCAATTTTTTGCCCCTCTAGATATGTAACGTCATGGAACCGCGTCTATATGATACTAAATTACTCATTACTCCTTTGCTTCCCTCCACAGATATCATGAATCTGATGTCTAAGTTGGCGAACATGGGTGTAGTGACAGACCAGCATTTCTGTGACTGCGAACTGGTCAATAATTAAAATAGAGCTCGTATTGGCCAACAACTTCCAGCCATCTGGCCAACTGATCCCCAGGAATTTAGAAGTTTATCTCGTACTTCAGGGCTGCATGATCAGTGCGAACCAGAACATTTTAACCGTACATGTGATGTATAGTACTGTATCAAAAACTACACCTTGCTCGATTTTTGCCACCATCTTACAGTCGTACTGCTTGGTTCCTATATTTGCAGTGGTATCTGTATCAGCTCCGTTGGTTTATCCGCAACTTAAAATCTATCCTACTCAATCTAGGAAACATTGAACTCGAAATAACTGAAACAGTTGCATCAGTATCAACTAGCAGTTTACTTAGTTCTACATTGCAGTTGATCCCATGTAACCCTATTGTGATAAATTGATTTTTACGCTTTTTCGTGTCATACATATGCCTTAATAAAAGGTCTGGTTGGTGTATTTGAGCGGTCTCTCCGTATCTGCTAACAATAAGTTGGCATGCTCTACCTAAGTGATCACTGTTCCTACCGTTTTAACAGGCATGATCGGCCTAGATGTAATGGAATGCATTTAAATTCTGTGCCATAACCAAGATAACTGTTACTTAATTGCTTCACACTTGCTTTAAAGGGGCTGTACAGTACTGGTTGAGGTGGGGATTCATGTTTTTTACATTTAAATTCGACAATATCCTTCTTTTGTTCAACTTTCACGTTCTCTGCATGGATCATGTTATATTCACTATTGTGGTCTCGGTCTTTCTCTCGTTTCAAGGAGGACTCTGTTGCCAAGGCAGCTTGAATAGCATCGTAAAAAGAAGATTCTGCGTGAATCTCTGGCTCACATATCGTTGTCGAGGAACAGTTCCCACCATGGGCAAGCCAGACTTGACAGGTCGCGGATGGCTTGCCTCAGCTCCTAAAAAGAGATTCATCTCAGCCTCGTCGCCTCACTCACAGCTCAAGGAGGAACTTCTCTGCACCGGCTCTCCGGGGCCAAAGCATTTCTCTCTCTGGGTAACACGTCCACTGTACAATATGGAACCGTCTGCTGACAGGCTGTTCAACACTCAACGCCGATCCTTGGAACTTCATCGCTAGATACTGTCCATCTTCAACATGACTCCATGCGTTCAGGAGCTTGCAGACTTTAAAATATCGTATGCAATCACTCCATGGAGTTCTTCCTGCAAATGTCTCTAGCAGCACATCCTTACGACACAGTGCCGCAGTGCATGGGTCGACTGCATTAGCGGCCTGACTATCGACGCACTGGAAATATATCCTATATCCACGTGCATCCTACACTTGAGGCTACTCTGACAAAATCGCATCCCAAACTTTCTCACCCTCACAGCAACCTGAACTGGTGTGAGTTCCTAAGTCAAACAGGACTTCAAGGGGAGCTGTTTTCCTATTCAACATTTATTTGAATCCCTCAATATTAAAACAGTTTAAGTATATTTCATTTTGATTTGTTTGCTTGTGGTTTTTTGTATGTGTAAACATAATCCTTTGAGAAATGTAAATTAACTTTGGGGCGCCTCTTACAATGTAATAGGAGTAGATCTCCTGTATTAATAGCTACTGGTACACGTACATCGATCATCTATACTGTACATCGAATAGTTGCCCACGGTGCACCAACTGCTCGTACGTTAATGACGCACTATTTTCTAATACTGAGGTAAATGACGTTTTCATATTCATTTCACCGCCTGTCCAACGGCTTAAATTGTATCAAAAGTGCTTGCTTGGTTGTCATCACTGATTCATTTACAAGCCAATTCATTTCCGACCACTGGGAACATCATGGGCGGGCGTTTGTTTAACGGACGCACTAACTCTTCAGTTTAAAACATCAATTTATAATAGCTTAAGATGTATGGGCACACTCTACAACTTGTCACTCTCTGTCAGATACAACCATTTACTATACCTGCTTTACATACTACTACTAGTGTATACTGTACTCATTAATAACACAGTTTTGGCATTCTTCCTACGGACCCTGTTACTCTTTATCAACTACAATCTATTTTAGAATGCACGTGACTTTTTATTCATTATTCTAATGATTCAACAAATGCTGAATTTGGAAAATACTTTGTGCATTATTCTGACAATGTGCTACCTGTCACACTAACTTTCCCAAGGCTAGCTTCCCACGTTCACGTGACAACATAGTCTTCCACTTTGAGATTCCTGTCCTTGTAACCATTCCTGGTCACCTCTTTAATGATAATTAACTGTAAAACCAAGTATTACCCCTCATACTGGTGTAGTACGCAATATGAAAAAACACTCCCTCTGTTTGTTGCCATGCCATAACGATTATCCATCTACCTCGCATTCCACCCTAGCCTCGAACTTCGAATTATCACGAAGCGCCCACAGTTTCATACACCAAATCCATGTGCAAACCTCCTCATGATTCACTTTCTTTAGACAAAAACATCGACAAGAATGTCGACATGTATGAATCTCGGTAATTATTAGCCAAAGATCTTGTCCAAAAGTGATTCCAAATTAGTATTTCTTTACACTACATTAATGAAATGTGTTCCATGGAATATACCAAATCCCAGGCACTTATCATCATCATCAGACAGTATAATATAAGGTATGGCAAAATAAAAAAAGGGGCCGGGGGGGGGGGGGGGGAGGAGATGATGCAAAAAAAAGTCATTGCTAATTAACCAACTGCCATCGTCTGCGTCCAGTGCACTCCGTCATGACAGGGCAAGTGATCTCGACATGCTTTTTTCAGGCTTGAGTTGAGATGCGCTCTACAGCGGTTGTTCAGGTAAATCATGACATTCCTTGTTCATGACTCTTTTAAAACTGGCAAAGCAATCCCTGTTCGGGATAGCTTTTGCAAAGGCAGCTCGCTATATTGCAGCACATGCACACACACATCGCGCAACCGGCGAGCTGCGAGAGCCATCCGATCGCTGTGTGCGCGCGAGTCCACCGCTGCAGCAGTATACGAGTCCATTGCGAGCCGCCTTCGCAAAAGTCTATTGGTATGTTCGGGATAGCGAACGTCGCTGAATACCGCCGATAATCCCGTACTATCTGGCCCTGCAAAATAGCAGGGTTAGCACCACAATTGCGGTGCCAAGCAAGTAAGTGTAAGCAAAACGAAAAAATAATCCGGGGCTAAGCGACGGAGACGAAGTCCGACCCCCACTGACCAATCAGAAACGAGGTAATCAAGTGCTGCCCGTGCGTGCGTTACGTGTACAGTGCACAGCGTAATCACGAATATTCATGTGGTTTGGAAAGTACCGGACTAAGAAATACGAGTGTAAAAAGGTAAATTTTCTCCTTAGCCCCGGACACGAGCTTAGTACGGGACTAATTGGCGAGTGTAAAAAGCTGAAAAAAATTGGTACGGGACTAACGATAATCCTGGGTCAGAGAAAGTACGGGGTTAAGAAACACAAGTGTAAAAAGGGCTTATGATACACACGAAATGTCGGAGTACCTGTCTATCAAAGATCACTCTTTCGTCTCCCTTGTGTGGATGCTACAGACAAGTAGCCCTACTTATTATAGAGTACTGAGTATAGGAATACATGGAGGTAGATTTACGAATCTCTCAACAACTGAGCTAGATGCTAAGGGACCTAGTACATAACTAATAGCAACTGTTTACTCCTATAGTAGAAATCTCAGATGTTGAAAATCGCGTACATTATTTTTTCTATATGATAAGAACTCGTGTAGGTTTAAAGTTATTATCGTATGACACAAATTATATCATGTCAACTGAACCGAAATGCAATGACAATTTTGGTCTTCATGTGACTACACTGATAATTGGTCTCATAACAATGACTACCGACATGACGCACATAACAATAATTAACACGTGGTCTCTCTTTTTCCACGAAAACAATTATTTTGAACAATATAATTATACCATAACTTTCATATGTATATGCCCATCATCGTTGTATATTGTATGTTTTGGTTTTCTTTGAATCTGTATCAATAGAAAGAAAGTGTTATTGGAAATAAAATTTGTATTCAATTAAATCAAACTGATTTGAATTAAAAACAATTATTGCAACTTCTTCGAGGATTTTGCTTATACCTGTAGTAGTTACTTCTGTACACATTATATACACTGTTACACATTTGTAACACATACACTGATACAAGCCGTCTACGCCGAAACAAGTAGAGTATTCAAAACCGCAGTGCAAAAGAGGTTCATGTCTTGTTTTGTTTTGTTTTGTTTTGTTTTTGGTGTGTGTGTGGGTGGGTGTGTGTGTTTTGGGAGGGATGCATTTTTTTTTGTGTGTGTGTGTGTGAAAGAATCCATTGTCGTTTGATTTCTATGCAAACAATGGCGGGAATACCCGCCGATACGCCCACCATTTTAGAGGGTGTAAAGGTTATGACTGGTGTACCTGAATTTGCGATTATGATCACGTGATCAGTTCGCGGGGATAACAACTGAAGTGTCTCGTCAAAAAAAAAAAAAAAATGTCTTCACCCACTCCTAGGCTTTTCATACTTAAGTTTCGTTCTTTTTCCCGCAAAATTATGAGTAATTGGACAAATAACAGACTGCAGCGCCGCCAAGAAAAAAAAAAGGGTAAGGTATCAGCTAATGTACTTACGAAAAATGCAGTATGCTTATGCAGAATATTTTAGACTACCTACATATTGATATCTACCATGACCATAATGGTCGCGGTTACAGCAGTTTCTAATGGCGTACCATAATTTGAATATGAGTCAAGTTTTTATAAGAACAATATTTACACCATCAGATCACATGATTTACACTAGCTAAAACAAATTATATTCCCACATTGGCTGCCATTCGGGATTGCAGTAGGCCCGTCAGAGTTTATCATGAATCTTCAGATTCTTAGAAAGATTGCAGCATCAAACCCTAGTCATAAAAAGGTACAAATTTACATGCAGAAGTCTTTTGTGCATCCCTAGAAAACTAAGAGCTGGTTGAACAGTCATAGCCTCCTATATAGGTCTATAAAAACTCCCGTAGATATGCTTCCCACATAATTTATTTTTCATGGACATGACGGAGCCGGGAGTTCCTGCGTTCACCTCCTTACGTACATGTGGTGTTGCGTTTTGGCTGTTCAATACGAAAACCTCGTGATTTCAACACAAAATATCATTGTTCTTTCCCAAAACAGAAATTTCTTGCAGATTACCAAAACTGCGTTTTCGCGAACCATTCAATTCAATTCAATCATAGTTTATTTCCAATCAACGAAAATCAAAACATAATACAAAGTATGTATGTAATGAAATAATACTGTTCAAACATTTGCAAAAGATTCATGTTTAGTATCCGAGATAAATTACATAACAACATATGTTTTATATACAATAATTAGGAGGAACAATGCATTATACTTCGTGGGCGTGCGGAAAATAGATTCGATTATGGAAAATAGTGATCTACTAAAAAGCAAAGCTTGTTGGACGTGGATCGCTGGATAAACAATGAGTAAATAATATATTATTCGAGGTTTTTTTTATAGCTATTGTATTTGATATAGATTATTTAAGTCATTTGTAAAAATATACATGTAGTTATATTGAGATACGCAGGTCATTAGCAATTCATTTGTCAGAAATTTTATATTAAGACCAATCTTCTCTCAGTGTCAGAAGCCAGGAAAAAGTGACGATATGACAAACTCCTTTCACTATAAGAAACTTTTTTTTTACATTATATCTGCTTCCGATGGAATAACCTTTCTGTTTAATTAATAACCTTCAAAATATGAAAAATCCATGTTCAAAAAAAGAGTGAAGTTTCAAGATCTTCTTACCTTTACAGGAAGTGGCATATAATCTGTCAACTGATCAGTTGTTCGTTTGTTTTTGCTGGGGGTTTTCTGTCGACACTAATAACGCCGAATCTCGCGTTGCCTCTGCAATTTCAAGAAGTTTGTTCTTAAAGTCTTCACGAGCGCCTCATCATTTCACCTTATGGCTTGTATACAAATGGTCGACTCGAGCGAGATCATCGTGGTGGACAACGATATTTATAAAACGAAAATGGCTCACTCAGTTTGGCAAATGGGAAGCCACTACACTCTGCACCGTATCGCTTGAAACACACGCCAAATATTATTCTTCCGCGGCATATGCGCCAATCTTCACAAATCTATATACGCCCACATTCATGTCCGCATTGTGTGTTTATCCTTCTTGGACTTTTTTTCTCGAGGCGGATGTTTTAAAGCCGAAGAATTCAGTTTGTGAGCCCGGCGAAAGTTTGCTGCGGTTGCGGGACACAACTGTACTTCAGTAGTTCATCCATGTCTAGTTACGCACTGGTAAATGTGAATCATTGTAATTCAACTTTCATCAGTTCTCACGTCTTATATAATCAGCTGAAGTATCGTTCGATTTCTTAGACCTCTAAGAGTGCAGTATGTCTCATATCCCTTCATAACTTTTAATTTTTGCTCATAAGTTCACAAGTTTGTTCATAACCTTTCGAGGAAATTCAACCCATATTTTCATGTGGATTAAAATGAACGAGCAAAAATTAGTAAAACAAAAGCAGTCAGATGTCAGTCAATCAATGTAATTTTAGGAAAAGCGGATAATAATTATGTTCTAAGTTAAAAATTTTAACATATTTGGTTTATTTTATGTGTACCGTCGTAAGAACCAAATAAAAATAAGAAAATAAGTATATATACAAACATATAAGTATAAGTGTCAAGAATAGTCTGATCTTTTGTGGGACGGTAGGTTGTATCATTTTTAGAACAATTTCCAGTATTCTTGAAAATGATATGCATTTTGGGTTAACTCGACTGATGTTGAGTTCGGGATGCTTTCTGACAGAGTAACCCTTCTATATTTCTATTTAAGTGTGGAAGAATAAATCAAGCATAAAGGTAGTTTTGACAAGCTTTTCCAAATGCGCTCTTTTGTTCGTCTCAAGTTGGTATTCGCTGTTTTCCACAAATAGGGCGTTTGAAAATGTGCATGCAAGCCTAAATAGGCTAAAAAATATCTACATAATATTTTCGGAAACCAGATTTTCAGATTGGGATGAAACTTGCAAGAAAGGATGAAAATGACACAAGTAACAAACGATTAACTTTTGGTAGTGATCCAAGAATTTTGGGGGAATTTATGAAGGATTTTTGATATTTTAGAAGGTAGGGTCAATGACAATGAGAATGTTTTTTTTTTTTCTTATGTCACCCAACGTCAGGGTATTGAAGAAAATTCAAATAAACATCGTAACAGATAAAATCAGTTAATTGATACATTAATACATTGTAAATTACATATATATATATACAGAAAATTGCATATTTACAAAATATACAAAATATACAGAATGGTGCAGGACCCAGAAGAGAGAAAGAGAGTGAGAGAGAGAGAGAGAGAGAAGGAAAGAGAGAAGGAAGACAAACAAAACAGTTAAAAAAAAAAGCAGGGCAACAATAACGCAGATAAAAGCAATTTCAATAATATAAAACAAAACATTGTAAAAAGCTATATTTACATAAAAAAATACAAAGAATGATATTAATAATTATTATTTCTTATGGAGCTTCATTATTTCGTTACAAAATTTAGCTAAATTTATCAACTCACTACGATTTTGGGAATTTAATAACTGAGACATCTTTTAAGTGTTTGGTCTTATTCTATAATAGGATTTAATGAATTTATTCCTGGCATTATTCAATGTATGACACTCAAATTAATAGTGAAATTCATCCACTAGTCTATTAGAATTACATAAATTACACAATCGATCACAATGTTCAATACCAGCATACCTACCCGTTATTGGCAATCTGTGGTTGGCGCAGCGAAATTTGGAAAGAAGTTGTCTGAAAATGCAAGGGATTTTTAACAAATATGGATCTAAACATAAATTCGTTTTATAGATTCTGTAATTCGTACAACATGAACTGTTACTTATCTTAGACTGCCAATTCTGTACAAATTCGTCTCTTAATCTAAGTTTTATCGAACACCTAAACCACGAAGAACTTACGTTTTCAAAGTTATTCCTAACAAAAGACATTCCTAACTCATTTAGTGTATCATAAACTTTCAACAACCATGGTGATGAATATTTTTTGATTGAATCATTTCTTTATTCAAGAAAATGTTTATACATAACCAGGTCAATTATCTCTTTAGATAATTGCAGGTACACATTGAACATACAACACATATAACATCCATGAAATTAATGTGCCAGTATCAACAATAATATTTAAAACTAACAATCATTATAACATTTGTATCAATTCTTTCATATATATATGTATATCGGACGTTTATAGAAACTTCACACTCCGGGCGGACCAATAATCAGTCGATGTTCTGCTTTTTTGTTTTCTGATTTCGTTTTGTACATAATCGAAAACTCCATTTACTTTCCCATTGAAAAAAAAAAAATATCCGTGGTCCTAAAAACTGTAATAAACCTTCTTTCAGTGTATCTAATTCAATATTACATATACAAATATAAAATATTACACATATACTATACTAATCAACAGACTTCAATATTTTGCATACTATAGAGATAAACCCATGAACTGAGAGTGAGAGTTGAATTCTGATAAAACGTGTATCTGTATATACTTTTTTTTTTTACTTTGATAATGATAATATCTTATAATTATGCAAAAGTTATATGATATTACATACAATAGATGAATATTTTCTTTCTTTTCCTGTAATAATCTTTAACCAAAAATTAAGCATTCTTTCTTTAACAGTACAGGCTATTTCAAGCCTTCCTAGTTCTCCCAGAGCCATGCTATTCATAGTATTTTTTGTTAGTCTCAGTAAATGTTTGCAGTATTGATAATGTAGACTCTCTATGAGTACTAAATTCTCATATCCCCAAACTTCACTACCATAAATAAGAATGGGTACAACAAGCCGGTCAAACAATTCTAATTGGATATCTATTGGAAGCCGCATCTTTCGAGACTTAACCATTAGACCATACATTGCTCGTTTCGCTTTATCAACTTGTTTAGTTTGGGCCTTTTTAAAATCATTTTTATAATTAAACACCACTCCAAGGTAAGTATACTCATCTACAACCTCTAAAACATTCTCATTAAACATAAAGGGCTTGAATTTTCTAACTTTTCCTCTTAAGAAAATCATTACTTTTGTTTTACTGACATTAACTTGTAGTAACCATAATTTGCAGTAATCACTTACAGCATTGAGTGCAGATTGCAATTCGTTCTCACTAGTAGCTAGGATTAAAGTATCATCAGCATACATCAATGAGAAGAGTCTTAGAAATACATCTATTCCTTTATCATGTAATACGGTCAACAAATCATTAGGCAAAAAAATCAACACCATTATATGCGGAACTTACATAATCTTGAAAATCATTTATATACAATGCAAATAGCAAAGGAGATAGATTTTGACCTTGCCTCACTCCAATATTACAATTAAAAAAGTTAGAACGCTCTGAATTGTTGACAACACATGACTTTAGATTTTTATACATATTTCGGATTACATCAAAAACTTTTCCCTGTATGTTACATCTAGCAACTTTGTTCCATAGCAATGTTCTATCGACAGAGTCAAAAGCTTTCTTATAATCTATAAACGCGCAATATAATCTTTTTCTCTGTGATAAATACAAGTCAATAATTGAATGCAACACAAATAATGAACTTGGGAGTTCAGGCTGCGCGTATTTGAGGTTTGCATGCGCGCACTTATAAAGTGCGTGCTCTAGTTTCTGCTAGGGCGAAAGTTTGAAAGTTTGAAAGTTTATTTACTCACAACCAAACTCTGGGTATCGGAGTCCAATGAAAAACATATAGCACATTATAATATCAATAAATGATAATTGCAAATAACTCTGAAAAGTGTAGTTTAGTTATCACTGATGATGTCACGTCGTATTGTCGTTGATCTATAACTTTATTGGTAACTACAAGTTGACGAGTAAAACAAACTAAAACTGAAATAAATTATTCAAATTCATTAGTGTTCATTTTGTGTTTTTTAACCAAATATCGCTCTATGAAATAAGTGTGATACTTTGTATCCGGCTACACTTTCATTTCTTCTCGATGACTATTCATTACCCTTTCAATGATTTGTTTTTGTTTGTGTGTTTGGTTTAGCATAATCTTGTGAGTCTACTTTTGATTTTCATGGATTTATAGTCTCATATTGCGTTACATCAGTTTAATGATTATCTTGCGCGTACATGAATTATTTCATACCTACATGAACTCTTGTCGTTGTAAATTTTCCTTTGACGGGAATGATACCATTATTATGAGCCAAAATAATGTGGAATATCTCGACCGTTACAAGTAGGTCAAGATTAAAAGGTGAAAGTGATATAATTGAAAAGAATGACTCGTCACGACAAATCGCCTATGCCACGGCCCTATATAGCGTAGGGCCTAGAAAACATTGTGAATCCAGAAGTGTAACTTCTTCAGGGTGAAGAAGTACATTGCCACTTTAGCTATATTTGTATTCGGAACACATTCGCTCATGCCCACGCCGAAACGAGGACAAGTATCATAAATACCAAAACGTACAAGAGCTGTAGGTTTGCTTATTTTGTTTGCTTTCTCTTTCCTTGCTTTCTTTTGTGAGGGTGTTTCTTTTTTCTGGAAGGATCCAGCAATATACCCAGTCTGAAAAAGATCACAATTTCTGCACAAACAACAGAACAATGATGGGAATTCCCGACGACATAAAAGACCAAGCACTATAGAGGGTGTAAATGTTATGGATGACGTGACTATAAAATCAAGACATGAAATCACATAATAACGTTGTGAAAATATCAAACGCCTTGGCCTCACACTAGAAGACAATGAAATCTCAATCCAAAACTATAATGGTCTAAGCAAACAGGCTGGGGAAAACCCGCCTTTAATATTCAATAATGCTCGACACAAGCGGCCCCACCGTCTGTGTCGATACAGATCTTAAAAACAGAAAAAGAAAGAAAAAAGATGCATGCAATTTGGCCAATATATAGATAGCGGCCACACCCTGCGGACCGTATCGCTTGAATCACATGTCAAAATTGTTCCACGGAAAAAGGCGCTAATTTCTTCAAACACGTACGTATATTATGCTATTTATAGGACTGTTTTTTCTGGCGGACGAATATCACGCCAAAGCATAATGCATCTAATCTTTATTTCCGCAATTCAGCCGTACCTGGGTAATCTGGAATCATTGAAATTTTGTAATTCAACGCTTAAACTTTCATCGATTCTTCATTTTACATTCTTTAATCAGTGGCTTCTGTTGTTAGATTTTTAATGAATACACATTCATCATATCCTCCCACAGAATGGGTAATGTTTGTATCAATAGTAAAATTTTGCTAATGACGCTAATGGGAATTCAATTTAAGTTTTCATTTTGATCGAATTACAGCGAAAATGTTGGTTGTACATACCAGTGACGTTTGGAAGAAATCGGATAACCTGTTTTGATATTACGATTTTGCGGTTACATCCATGTATACTGTCAGAAGACTAAGATAGCTATAACATGACTGGAAAGGAAGGCTAGGCGAGATTTATTCGTGATATTCCAGCAATGAAACCATGAAATGCATGTCAGATAAGAGTTTACATTTTTAGCGGGACCGTTATTACATGCATCTTTGAATGATTATACACTTATAACTTCGCGTCACAAAACACATAAAAAGTGGCATGAGTTTATACTCCAGTATTCAAGAAAATGGTGTATTTGTGCAAAGTCGCTGATTTTGAGTTTGCCCTGCTTTCTGACAGCGTCACCCTTTTTCTTAATTTCAAGTGTATGTGGTTCTTAGACAGTTTTGTTGATACTCTTTTTCTTAAGTTTGCTTCGAAACATTTGGTATTTGAAAGTGTGCAAGCCTTTATTGTTAGCTTGGAAAACGCAATACAAGTATAGCATTATGACATAATACGATCAGTTTGTTAGTTTGTTTATTCTATCTTATTAAATCACGGGATGAAATGCCCTATACATCAGCCAGGAAAGGATGTTTTTTTCAGAGAGGCCGTGAATACAAAGTTATAACACCAACAGAAACAAGACAACAGTTAATAGATTAATCAAAGCAAATTAACAATAAAAACAAGCGTAACATAATAAAATACATTACCACAACGCACAAACTAGATATCCCCCACCCCCTCCAAAAGAAAAGTACATGTTACAAATGCTGCTTTAGGCTGATAAGTATCTTGCGCAATGATCGCCATGCAGTTTTAAATACCTCTTTTTGTTCCTCACAAAATAGAGGGTAATTTAGGGGCTGGTGCTCACATGAGATTCTCAATTTCAAAGCACCTTTTCTCATAAGAAGCTTACCTCCGTGTTCCTAATCATCATTCCAAGTTGCTAGGTCAGGGGTTACGTCACTCTAAGTTCAAAATATCTTTTGGTCTTGTTTAATAGGGATGCATTTGGAATTGCAGGTGGAAAATAGTACATACGTTTAGGAAAAAAGGCATATTTATATATACTATGTGTTACACAAAAACATTTGCCACTTCTGATTCTTAATAATTCAAAATTATATATCAGATCCTAGTAACACTGACATTGATATGTGCAAAAGCTGAATAGTGTACAATTTTGTTGGAGGTAATTTAAAAATGAAAGCATTCATCAATTTCAGGAAATTCAATATTGATTTTTAAGTTAGGGTTCGGATGTTGCTCTATTTTCAACGCTCTGTACAAAACTTTGAATCTTAATTGGTGTTTTATGGGAGTGTGTTGTTAACACCCAGATAGTGGTCCTGGACAATGGCCAGGGTTTGAATGCTTTATAATTCATTCATGAGGATTTCACTATCACAGGTATAGTCTTAATTCATCCTGAAACGAAGTGTATGCAAGCACATGTAAACATGAGTTTACATTTTAATGTGCATGCATTTATCCTTTAAAATAAATTCAGACTAGCGGTGCTTAGGGCAATCCGTCATCAATCATTAAAGGGAAGATAAACCCCAAGAACAATGTGGATTGAGTGAAAGCAGCAACATTAGTAGAACACATCAGTGAAAGTTTGAAGAAAATCGGACAATCGATGCAAAAGTTATGAATTTTTAAAGTTTTGATGTTGGAACCGCTGGATGAGGAGACTACTAGAGGTTATGACGTATGAGTGGACTACAATATCAAGAAAATATAAAGAAAATACTACAAAAATCCATTTTTCATGAAAATTACAAATTCCATCAACTTGGTATTGACATATGTTAAGGGTAGCAATTATCCCCCCTGCTTTCTGAAAGCGGTTGGTCCACTGCTCTTTCATAATTCTAGAAAAGTGAATTTTTGTTGAATATCCTTTATATTTTCTTTGTATTGTTGTCCACTCATACGTCATATCCTCTAGTAGTCTCCTCATCCAGCGGTTCCAACACCAAAACTTTAAAAATTCATAACTTTTGCATCGATTGTCCGATTTTTCTCAAACTTTCACTGATGTGTTCTACTAATGTTGCTGCTTTCACTCAATCCACATTGTTCTTGGGGTTTACCTTCCCTTTAATAATTATATCTGCACTCGTGAATTGTTTGGTAGTTTAATTGGTCGATTAAATCCTTTTGTATCTATGAGATTGCGAATGCGATTGTATTGCTTACACTTTTCATTTTGAAACTTCTTTAGTCTGCCGTTGGCATGCAGTGACAAGGTGGTGAGCATGGTCCACTCAAATCCAAACTTTTTTTTTTTGGTGCGTACATAGATGGCTTTCTATCGGGTCTAAAGACAATCAACGCCGCATAGATTATGTGACATACTGTAAGATAAAAAAAGAGTTTATTTGTAAGCTTAGGTTTGAGTGTATAGCTTCCAGATTTTTTTTTTATTTGGTTAGTGTTACTTATTTACTGCCAATATCATTTTCATGGAAAACATTTTATTAAGGCTTGCAATGTCCTAACCTCAACAATAACAATTCATTTTAATTCTTATCCTACATCCCGCCCTTGTAAATCTTCCGTCCTTCTGTTTGTTTGATTAAACTCCGGTTCACAGTGTCAGCCAGAATAGCATAGGAGAATGGCATTTAACCATCCTTGGAACCAAAAAAGTCACTCTTTAATCGTGACGCTCAAGAAAAGGCCATACTGAAAGCGAGAGGACAGTACGTAACTGACTAGGACTCCGTAGACAGAGAACATTTTTGAGATATCTGTGAAAATATTGAAGCGTTGAATTCGTTCTTGTCATGCTGGCAGCTCCTTCTCAGTGTCAATACTGACTCAATCTGGGCAGACGAGTCCAAAACACAAAATCAGGTACTGTACAGAGATTCGATACGCACATGCGTAGGCCTACATTGTTCATTCCGTCCATCGCTGTCCATGTAACTCATGTCTTCAATCTTCCATCTTTTACTGGCGTGACTGGTACGTAGAGTAGCTGTTTATCTACCTTCGTTTCGAGTACTCGAGTTTAAAATAAGCAAGGCCCACCTGCCCTAAAAGCAAATAAATGAAAGATATGCCCTTTCAAATCCGTACTGAATAAGGATTTATCACACGTAAGTTATAAGGGCAGACACAGCATGTAAGATATGAAGGCTGCCATGTTGGCTATATGAATACGGTGTATACAGGGAAATCCTGTTATCATAGCGAGATCGGATACGAAAATCCGCTTATAACGAGATAGATCGTCCGGTCCCAACTAGCTTTGCGTGTTAACCTATGGGAATTCGAAGTTTTTTTTTTTATTGCTAGATAAATTTCGGGCCTAAAAAACGAAAAAAAAAAAATCCCCCCAAAAACAAAGGAGAATTTGTGTGGATAAAACGACATTTATTTTAAATTCTTCATCCAACTGAATAGCGTGAGAAATCACGCAATATTTCAAAACCAGAAACCAATGTTGAATACCATTCTCAGTGTTAAAGTACTATCGTTGCATTAACTACAGTATACTGTCCGTGCCAAACAAAGAAGCCCTGCAAGTTCATGAAGTCTCTTTCCGAGGGTCGCGATGGAACAGCATCAGAATATCTAAAAGTTTTAGCCTTCGCTAAAGAATACACGTTATCACAAACGCTACAATTCGAATTAGTGTACCTTTTTGGGGGAGGGGGGGTGGAAGAAAAAGAAAGAAAATACGGTCTATTTAAGTATCCGAAATGTAGAGTTAACTTTTCAATGAGCAGTGAATGTTTGTAGGTTTCGTCAGGAATTTTGAACATGTTCCATTTTCTTCTTTTTTTTTTGCGACAAGAAAAACTGTTTGCACATTTGATAATAACTGTTATTCGAACCCTGACGAAATGTAAAATTTGTCAAATTCACTACGTTCGCTCAGGCATACATGATCATCCTTTGTGAATCTTTTGATAATGAGAGAAATTGAATTACATTGCATTCTTTAAATATATATAAGCATAATTCTACTGAGAAATCCAACTCAAAATATGTGAATTGCAAGAATACCCTTACAAAAGTTGGAATACCCCCCCCCCCCCAAAAAAAAAAAAAAAAAAAAAAACAGATGTGAAAAACACATGGAAAGTCATTAAGGATGCACTGAATACATTTTAAAATACTTTTAAAATTTCCAAAATGAAATGGGTGTAATGCTATAAGCAAAAAGTCAACAGATAAACTTTTAACAAGTACATCTCATCAATTTGCAAAATTTAGCGCGGAATGTTCAACCGTCGCGAAAGCAATTTAATGACTTCTTAGGTTCGACTAACCTCCACTCAATATTTTTATGAACTCACAGAGAAGAGAACTTTTTTAACTGCATGTGATCTCAATGAGAAAAGAAACGTTTTGATGGCATTGGTAACTGCTTACTGAAAAACATTATTGCTCATGTAGTCGATCCATTAATTATTAATCTATCTGTCTCTACTTATGTCTTACCTGACATATGGAAATATCAATAAGGTTATTCCAGTGTCCATAAGGGGGATAGAAATGAAGTAAACAATTATCACCTTATTTCATTACTTTGTAGCATGTTAATGTTCTTAGAAAAAAATGATATATATTAAAACATTCATTAGGCTTTGTCAGTTAAATCATGCATTTAATGATTCTCGATTTGGTTTTCGTGAAAACCATAGCATGTCCCATGCTTTAAGTTTGTAGGAAAAACAACACAAGCATTAGATAAATTTGTCATATGGTAGGTATCTTCCTGGACTTCTCCAAGGCCTTCGACACCATCAATCATAAAATGCTACTGAGCATATATCGTTATGGAATTCGTGGGAAGGCCTTGGAGTTGTTCAGGAGTTACCTCAATTTGTGAAATTTGTGACAATTTCCCCAAAGCAGTTGGCTTGGCCCACTACTTTTTAGCATTTATATCAATGACTTTCACAGATCTTCGTAAACAATATCGTTCATTCTGTTTGCGGATGGTTCAAATATGTTTTTGTTTTTGTGTTTGTTTGGTTTTTTTTTTTTTGCTGCTTACCCTGATCCCTTTATTTCCCTCCGTACTCTGAATTCAGAACAAAACGGAAGTTTCACATTGGATTAAGGCCAATGAATTTGCCTTTGATATTACTTAATTCAAATTTATGATTTTTAGTAATTCAATTGAAACATTACCTTGTGATGTATCTATTGTTATAAAATGGGTTCAAGAATGTAGCCAATAGGATGCTCTGAAATGAGACACACCTCCTTCCTTTACTTCAGTACTATTGCACTGCCTGTAATCCTATGGTAGGGGATTGCCGATCGTCTGTGCGCGCGGCGGCTCCTTTGATGAATTGCATGCATACGCGTACGCGCTGTCAATCCTGTAAACAACTTCTAGTTCGGGCTGCTGCCGGCCGGCCGGCCTGTCTTCCCTTGTGCATAACATATGTGGCGTACGTACGTATACTGTACTATGTACACTTTGTACAGTACAGTAGACCAAGCGTTATGGGACCGGACGCGTACATGGAGTCACTTTGAAGAGCAAATCCAACGATTTAGCAGGTTAATTCTCACGCCGTTTTCAGAGTATGTTGTCTAGTAGGCCTATATGAGGAGTCTATATCAAGTCTTTAAGGTAAAGGGTGCATATTCTATGTAAAATAAGTAAGTTTTCATGCGGGTGTCCGGAAACCCAACCCCCATTATACTTATACTGTATGTGCGGGACTTCCGCGAGTGCGACGTGCGTAAAAGTTTGGGACGAACATCTTCGGACGTCTTGACCCACAAAGGTACGTGAAAAACGCTGAAAAAATGATGTTAGTTTTCGAATTTTCGACCCATTTTATAAAACAAATGATGCACAGGATTATTTCGTGGCGTTAGTGTAGGCGTAGCTCACTCTCGGGTATTTACAATGTAGTGCAACATGCACTCGGCTTCGCCTCGTGCATGTTTCACAATTGTAAATACCCTCGAGTGCACTACGCCTACACTAACGCACTCTATCCTGTGCATCATTTGTATAATAATATTTCTCTATGTCTTGAACAAGTTGATAGTATGTCAATTTCCTGGCACTCACGTTGATAACAAACTTACATGGAAAGACCATGCTAATATCCTGTAAAAACAAATCTGTAAAACAATTTCACGTAATATGGGGGGTGATTAAAAGACTTCAGTATTTTTATCATCTTCCGCTTTCTTTATGTGTTACTCCATGCAGTCTCATTCTACCTTACTTAAACATGTTAAAGGTGTTGTTTGCCATTCAATTGGAAGCGCAATCATTTAAGAAATGTTCGAGTTATCACATTTTATGCATAATTTTTATGTAGGTCAGAAATATCACAAAACATTCGCTACCCCATAAAAATGTTGTAATAAAGCCTAAAATATAAGGAGATATCACTACTTTTCTCACTTTACCATAACTGTAGACGGTTAAGTCCAGAAGAAATTTTATATTTTTTTTTCAATAAGGCCTAAAATATAAGGAGATATCGATATTTCTCTCATTAAACCATAAATGCAGACGGTTTAGTCTGGAAACATTTTTATTACAACTATTGTTCCCATTTTGTATATTTAACGATACTTAATATTGGTTACAATGATTAAAATGTGTACATTGGTTGTTTCTATCTCTAACTTACATTTTAAAACTATTTTAAAGCCCCATAGCTGGGTTTTTGTTTCATCTGCAATTGGTAAATAACTATGGTATTTTAGTGTGAATGGGGCAACACGCATCAATTTCTTTTTAAAATATTACTTGGAAAAGTAATTGAAAATAATTTTCAATTTAGATCCGCGTGCATTTTGTGATGCTAAAGTAGTAAAAGTAAATGATTTACTTACTTCAGCTGGAACAATTTATGTTAAAATACAGCAACAAAAATCACTACACAAAAAGAAATATTCGATCAAATGTTTTGTCGCAACAACATGATTCACACTTATACTACTCGATGTTCCAGTGAATATCATTAACTGCTATTAAGAACAATTCTTCCCCAAAATAAATTTGTTTTCACTGGCCCCAGATTTTGGAAAAGTCTTGACAACACTCTCAAAGAACTCTTAGTCTATTTTTCCTTCAAAATCACTTTTTTTAAACTTTATTTCCCTAATTCACGTATCGCTTCTTATATAAGTACATGCATAATAATGAGTAGTACAGTAAAGAAAAAACCTAACATAAATACTATGGTATAAGAGCTTGCCACTTGTTCACATGAAACTCTAGGCGATGCTTTTTCATAGCTATGATACGTTCTGTATTTTTCAAATGCTTCATAGAAAATACAAACGGACTTAAAGTTGGAATGATATCTTTGACTTTACATGAAAAGTATAAAGTATTTTGCATAATAGATAATTGTATCCGCGAAATGTCTTTGTTCACCATGTAAAGTTCCAAAAAAAAAAAATCCTCATCTGTAAACATAACATTTTGGACATTTTGAGCTTTCAGCATAGAAAAAAAAACATACCAGAAAGATGACACATGGGTACACTTCAGAAATAAATGTATTAATGTTTGCCGATGAGATTTACAAAAAACAAAACAAAACAAAACAAACACACAATCAAACAAATTGGAGAGTCATTTATAAGTAGTTTTAATATAAACAACTTTGGAATCATTAACGATTTATAAAAACAATTTTTCCATACAGTGTCAAAGATCTACAATTTCGCATTTCCAAGAAAACCCTGTTATTTCTGTAATTTTAGGTCTGAAATTCAAATAAAAAAATGATACAATCAGAGTGGATGATATTTATTGCTAATCATATACATAAAATCTGTCAGCCAAATAGATTGAATATCTCGACACAGTACAAAGCCTGACTGCATTTTTGAAGGTTTGTCATTAAGCCTGACATTTCTCTATAACTATCCAACACTCCAAGACATTTTCTTAAATTCAGTTCATTTGGCGTCAATAACATAATTATGTCGTCTGCATATTGACATATTATTTTCACCTCCATATCGTATATTTCTTTTTCATGTAGGCGTTATATAAAATTACCTTATATTACTCTATATGGATATAAAAATAAGTTGAATTGAATTGATTTTAATTACATTTCAAAATTGAAATACGATGAGGTCTTATGATACTCTATAAATCTAATGAAATATAATCTCATGTTATATAATCGAATCTCAATACTATCTCAGTCGATTTTGCGATCAAAAGTTAATGATTTTTGTTTTCGTAATCTGAACCCGTCAATCTCCTCGACGGGTAAACACTCATGCAAAGCATGCATTCAACATGATGCATCGTAACGAGCACGTGACAAGCTAGAAGCACCTATGCGTCTGTATATCTGACGCTCTGGCGATAAAGGCCCTCCGGATCAAGCATGTGTTTCGTGCATTGCATTGTACAGCAACAGCGAGAGAAATGGATGTTTGGTACGTTTCCTTAAAGAAACTAGTCAATGAAAAGATTAATTGTGATGTAAACTTTCACCATAATCACGTGGTTAGTATCAACAATAATCCATTTGTCATAGAATGAAAAGTAAATACGGACACTTTCGCTCTCCGTGAGTTGCATTAATTTTTCTTCGTCTTTCCCTTTTCAGTTGTGAAAATTAATCAAAAGGCGTATCATAAAATTAAGGTCCGGTCTAAGACACGGTTACATGAACTCTCAAATCTAAAACATTCGACAACAATTAGCGTCGAGTATTATATATTTTCCATCTTAATTACTGCGAGAACACTCTGCCACTTTAGCGTCGCATTTCCTGTCCTTTGACATGGCGTCGTCGTATTTTGCAATGTATGTAACCTAATTTTACCAGAGCATGTTTATATACAATGTCCTTAATCGGTTTTTTTTTTTCAAGTATTCGGATACAACGAGAATTCTGGATAACGAGAAATCAACCGGAACCGACCATCTCGTTACAACGGGATTACCCTCGTGGGGATTCCCTGTAGTCTGTAGAGATTGCGACACTGTGACCTTTGGAATGTATCACAAATATGCACGAATCATTCATTCATTAACTTGTCAAATCCGCACCAGAGGTCCAGTTCGTGTTAAGTGCATCGTACATCCAACCTACCTCTGTCATTACTACACCGAGTGTAGTGGTTATAAGTCAACGAATCATGCATTAATTTTTCGAATCCGCACTGGAAGTCTAGTATGCGTGAAATAAGTTTCGTACTGAACAGACAGAAGAGAGAATCATGGATCTGGTCAAGGAGTTGAATGAGCAACTTACGTGTCCCATTTGTACTGACATGATTCGGAATGCCAAACTGCTCAAATGTGGTCACACGTTCTGCGATGAATGCATTGACCCCGCGATCGAAATCGCGCAGCGACGAGAGGACTGGCAGACAAACGGTATCGCATGTCCATGCTGCCGACTTCCTACTCTTCCTGGGGAATTACTTCAAAAAAACTGGATGGTCGATAACATCATCAGTGTCATCGACTCTTTTCAGAACAATGCCGCGTCTAACTCGTGCGGTCACCATCCAATGAACGAGAAGAATTACTACTGCGAGCAGTGTGAAATGTTAGTGTGCAGTGACTGCGTCATCGAAGATCATTATGACCATCGGAAGAGGCCAAGGAGTCTTGATGAGATGACTGAGATCACCTCCATGAAAATTGAAGCTTTAATCGAGCGATGTCGAGAGCAGGAAGCTTTGCACGATGACTTCCAGAGATCTCTGAATGACATCTGGTCGGAAGGGAGCCAAGTTCTTGAGACCTTGGTGACGGATGTCACTGAGGAATATGAAGCAAAGCAACGGCAGCTGGATGAGGAGAAGAATCGTCTACTCGACGACATTGCCGCGAAGAAAAGTCGTCTGCGAAGTTCCTTGGATGAAGTCATGTCTGTCGACAAGGAGGTGACCACGCGCCTAACGCAGGCTCGTATCGAAGCGACGAACAGGCTCAGCAAAGGAAGCAAAGCAGCTATTGTCACGTCATACAATAACTGGGCCAAGAAATTGAAAAAGGATTTGAATATCGAAATCCAAGGAACTTCTGACCAAGAGATGGAACTACAAGATCTGAAAACGTTGTATTTTGAGAAATCAGAATGTAGTCCGACCATTGGAGAAATACAACGTCTTGAGTCGCATCCAGATGACAGTGCGTTGGTTTCAGCTGATAATGGTGATGGTGGTGATGGTGATGGTGATGGTGATGATGATGGTGATGATGATGATGATTGGTTAGTCAACAGTGACGATTATTTTGATTACTATAGCACTATGTCTCAACGCGTCCGATGTCGTCATTTGCGTTAAATGTACCACTTAACGGGTTCATCCTATGAGCTCGACATCAACGAGTCATACAGCCCACGAGCTCGCCATTGAAAAAAAGTCCATGAGTTACAGCCCGCAAACTCAACACTAGGCATAAAAGGCCCACAAACTTGGCAATAGACCAAAGGGGACGGGGGATTAAAGGTCCACTGGACCAGACTGCGGTCAGTTTTGGACGCTATTTTCAGAATAGGTGTCACGTCGCTCCGATAAGTGTCGAGCCAATCCGACTGGTGATGTGCGACTATCGACGTCGGTTGGAGTCCAATCCAGTTGACAGTCCCCCGTGTGTGGCCTCAGGTAATGATGGTGATTATGATAATTATGACGTTGATTTTTTGAGCAGCAGAGACAATGATGTCGATTACGACAGCATTATGTCTAGTACGATATCGTCATTTGCGGTAAAGGTTCCGTTTAAACGGGGTCATTCCACAAGCTCGACATCAAAGAAAGGTCCGTGAGTCGTACAGCCCATGAGTCACAAGCTCGACACTGGACATAAAGGCCCATCAGCTCGGTTCAAGGCTTTGAACAAGGCCTCCGAGACCAGTTAATACTGCGTGCATTAAGTCCCGTGATGTAATGTCGGTCTCGTGGGCCTTTTAGCCTTAAGTCGAGCTCGTCTATGGACCTTGTTTGCATAGTGTCGAGCTCATGGGCCTTATTTGCCTGTAGTGCCTATGATTTCATAACAATACCTAATATATCGTACGGACAGCATTAGTGTGAAACATTATGTAAACTGTTTATTAGCACTCGTGATATTTGTATAAAGCTCTTTGAAGTACGTATATGTATTGACAACATAATTCTTAAAAATGCATTTCAGCATCGTCATACAAGAGGTCTGCTAAGTTCAATAATATGAAATCGAGTTATCGATCTTTAGAATAACTGCTTCAACCAAAACCGAAAACCTTGTACTTAGCAATGCATATTCATTTTGACATGTGTTGATTTCATATACTCATCACCACACAAGTAATGTCTGAATATGTGCCAAATATTTCATAGTGGTTTCGTAACTATTCTTCTACAATTACTGGAATAAACCCACAAAAATCATAGCCATGAAAACCATGCATACATCAGGTCTGCATCTGGGGAGAGGATTGTTCAGGGGTTCGTATCCTAATCGTCATCCAAACCTCTTCCCTCCCCTCCCCCCCCCACTCCCCTCCCCCGTTGGCGAGCATGGTCCAACTAATAAAAAATAAACCATGCTAACACTTGTTTCTAAATTTCAAAATGCATCAAAAGTGTATTTTATATGATTTAAAATGAAAAAAGTTAATTTATTTTTATTTCGCATTTAACTGATTTTTGTTCCTTCTATACTCTTCAAGCATCCATATCTTTCATTAATGTACCCTTGTAAGATACACTGTGGATGGTAAATTGCCATTAGCCAATGTTTTCATTCTGCTTTCGATTTGCATGGTGTAGTGTATTTCACGTAATTTAGATTAGGCAAGTGCTTATTGTTGATAGACGTATGGGCAGCGTGAAAAAGTATAAAGCAATGTACTTTGTTGAAATTTTGTTTACACGCTGGTTTGTCCATACCATTTCTTGTAGTTGTGGGTGGGTGTCTTGTAGTTGTAATATTAATCAATTAATTTGTTGTGCATAAACTTGTAGTATTTCATGCTGGGCGTGTTATTTGTCATGAAAAAAAAAAAAAAAACATTTCGACTATTCATGAGACACCGCTCGAGTAAATATGACCTTTCTAAACCATTTCTTTTCATTTTCCCCACAACCCTACTGTTACATCTCACACCTCTGCTACTCTGTTCTCTTTCTGTCAAATGTCGATCTTAAATCTTTGTGTGTCATCTATCCATACTGCTAAATTCATCACGTGGTATACAATATATGGCGTATTAAGGACAACATCTCTTTTCAAAGGGGTAGTAGTGTTAAAGTCAATGACTTGCTCTGCTCTAGCTAGCTTACAGTCAAGTTCAATACTGTATTCTATTACAAGGTGTATCTGTAATTGTCTAAACAGTCCTATATTAAACTTGGAAGAGTAAGATCAAAGTAAGATTAAGATCAAAGACACACTAAAATAATATACAGTAGCAATATTGTCACCCTATTTTCTTTGCTGCCCAATGCAGTATAAATGTATCATTTTGTTCGTCCCTGGCAGTTTGCAGCCCGATACTACCTCTCGCAAAAGTGTCGTGTTTAAGGGACTGTATTCATAAATACCAATTGCTTGTGCTAGCATTTTGCTTGAATTCAAATGCATAAAAATTAGCAACTGTTTGCGAGCAAAAGTTTTTGCAGTATTCTTCTTCCTTTTTTTTTTTGCGTCCCTCGCAGTTTGCAGTCTGATACTGCCTCTTGCAGTAGTGTGTTTAGGGACCAAAATAGCAATTGCTTGTGCTAGCCTTTTCCTTGAATTCGTATGCATAAAAATAAGCAACTTTTTTTTGTGAGCAAAACCTTTTACAGTATTCATTTCTTCGCCCCTGGCAGTTTTGAGTCTGATACTACCTAGCTAGTGTCGCATTTAGGGGCCGTATGCAGTTGGTATGCATAAAATATGGCAATCGCTTTTTCTTTTGCCTGAATTCGTATGCATAGAAATGAGCAACTGCTCATGATCAAAACCTTTTGCTAGCAACGGAGCAAGCACGAGCAATAGACCAGTTCGTAATTGCACTTTGCGCATGAGCAGAAAAAGGTCATTTGTACCAACAGGCATTTCAGTTTGTAAATTCACTGAGATGAGCATCTGTGATGCGATAATTATTCATGTGATCCTTATCTAAATGGTGCTTGCCAGCACATCCACCTGACAGCAAGAATGGTATTTCGCAATATAAAAGGAAATAGGCTGTTATTGCATTCAATACAAAACAATGAAATGGATGCCCGCTAGATTGTCAACTGATGGAGTATTCTGATCACCTGCTCTAAACGCGAGATAATTCTTTGTTTGAACATGAATTCCATAAATTGTAACGTCAGGCAAGCTTAGGCATTATGCCGCTTTGAAAACGAGTGAAGTGCCTAACTAACTGAGAAAAAAGAAAGGTCATTTGTACCAATGTGTACATGAGCTAATTACGAACTGGCTTATTGCTTTCTGCCCGCGAGCAAGTCGCGAGCTATTGTTTTCAGACCAAGCATTTGTTTTAAAGCGTATGCATAAAACTGACCTTTTGCTTGTTCTTGTAAGCAATTACTTACGTTTTTCCAAGCTCTGTACAACAACTTTGAGCTTTTGCTTAAATGGGACGTTCATGTTCATATTCGCTATTAAGAAAGGCCAATATTGAGCAGGAGTATATAAATCAACCAGATATTTTTCCTGACATGCATCGGAAACTGTTTCGTTTTGAACAAGGGGAATGTCCAGTGGTTAACACACAAGATAAGATGAGAAATGGGTATGATAAGTAGAGTACAATGTGACTTTTGCATAGTCAAGTGAGATTTAAATGCAGGTCATTTTTTTACAATGACACAAAACATACTTTTAGATTAAGAAATGCATGGGCAAACTGTAACTGAATCGTAACAAAGAAAAAAATGTCGGAAATGGAGGGGGATGCTAAAAAGCCTGGCTTGTAGAATGTAGTCCCCTCGTAAGTAGTAAGTTGTGAGTAATAATCAAACGAAACGACAAGGCATATTGCTTGGGAAATAGAGGGAACATAATACAAATCATACACAATTATATATACATATAAATATATATATATATATATATATATATATGTAGCGCCCGCCCGGGGAGGGGGGCGTGTCTGAATAGACAAGAGAAGATAAGACACTGTGTCAAGCTTGGATGCGTGGTACAACAGAGTTATTTTATTCTATATCTCTACTTCAACAACTAATAATCATATATCGAAATGGAAAATGTATATTTACAAATGAATATTTACATAACAAACACTATAAAATGTACTGATGAATGTCTCATCATAACTCGCAACGCTTCATGATACGAATTGTATCGATTATACCATAATAACAACAACAGTAACAATAACCACTCCTTGTAACCCGAAACACTTCATTCTTTAAAACACTATTAACATATCTGACAATCCTCCGATATATCAGTCTATCATTTCTTGGAATGAGCTTTTCATAATTCTTGAAACTTATTCAACCAAAAACTCATTCTTTGTAACTCTCAGATTAGCTTCGTAATCCTTTTGCCTTTAAAAACAACCATAACAAAATTAATATCACATTTACAAAATAAAGTCTATAACCATCTTAACTTATCAGTCATTATATTCATGCCTTAAAAATAACATTGTTATCTTGCATGAGTAAACCTTACATCTACTATGTATTTTACCATAACTAAATTGTCATGAAATAGTATACTAAAACATATTCTTCTTTCAATCTTAACTCTCTCTGTACTTACAGCAACTCAATGAATATATCTACAAGAATGTTAGCATTATCATCCCTATAATTTCTACTCAATGATTTACTATCTTTAATCTCTAAGACTGCAGGTCATTCGTGCGCACAGGACCCTTGAAATATTTCACTCTCAGTCTTCATTATTAACACATAATCATATGCTCTGCAAATGCATTTCTTCATGTATTCTAGAAGCTATCATAACTTCGCATAACATGACTAAATGCTGAAGGTATAAACTGTACCTTGCCATTACTTCTAACTCTCATGACTTTAAATAAAATCTATATTAACCTTGCCCTTCTGAGGCCAGACATACGCTATTCACTAGCATTAATATATACAAGCACTACAAGGTGACAATAAACTAAACATACACAATGTAACCCAACTACAACACTACAGCATTCCCACACTCTGGTAGGGGCTTAATCCTAGAACTAAACAAAATCACAAACTACCCAAACTTCCTGCCTCAGCACTGAACACAGCATCTCAAACAGCTACTTTTATTCCAGGCTGGTAATACACTACATCATGCAGTCTCTTCTCTTTCAGGTGAGGAGAAGAGTGAGGAAATCTCCTCATAAAGCTCAAACTAAAACAAAGAGACTGGCTGACTGTTCAGCACCGTTTTCTCAATGAATAGAGTAGAGGGACAGAGTTAGGGAGAGAGAGAGAGAGAGACAAAGCAAAAGAGGGGAGAGAGAACTAAAGCAGGCAGTTACACTAGTCTATGTTCAGACCCTTTTTGCTGAAAATTCACTAGCCATTGGGTTCACCCTGTTATACACTATATTTACATTTCTAATAATTTAAAGATGAACAGGTAACATACTGTAACTCCAAATGCATCCTCAAAGCAGTAAGTCACATCAATGTTATATCACCATACCTTTTGCACATGTAGAAATACTCCAAGTAGGTCTAGATTGTGAGACTAATCTCTTACTTGGAGAAGTTCTCATAAAGTTTCTTATCAGCATTGTTTCTCACCCCTGAAGCTTTCTGGTCAGTTCTTTGTTCCAGTGTGAATCATGGGGGTGCGTTGGCACTCTTTTCATTACACTCCTTCAATACTCTATGTACTACCCTGTGCTGGGTGTGTTCATACTCAAGGAAGGTATATACAATTCTAGTGCTGCATGCGTAACAGCACTCCTTCTGACCCAACGTGTGTCAGACTATTTTGGATCACACACTTTATACATAGTACATTGCCTTTATACATTCTCGACTCATTCATCAGCTCACATGTGTCTGACATCATACAATTATCTATGTCACACATACACGATCAATAAGGAAATATATTAAAAGTATATATTATAAAACATTACATCTCATCGTAGTTTTCTTGCCAGATGAATATTATGACATAAAATCTTGGTTGAGATGGAACATTCTTGTTTTACCACTTCCAGAGAACTTAGATGGAGAGTGACATGGAGCTTTCATTCACTCAAGTTTCTTACAGAACATAAAATCATTGCATTCTGTTCACAAAAGCATCTCGTACAGTGATAGCTCTCATTATACATTTCTCAAAACATGTTTGGTTCAAATATCATTCTGAGAGAATAACTATTAAAAGTATGAAAAAGGTATTTCTTACCTGAATAGACAAGAGAAGATAAGACACTGTGTCAAGCTTGGATGCGTGGTACAACAGAGTGAAGAACCAAGCCAACATCCAAGCTAGTTGGGCTTTTCTTATCTCTCTTCCAAGAAGGGGGCTGGGCCACTCTCCAAATGGGGAGGGGCAGCATCTCACTTTGAGGGACAATTAGCTATTTATCTTCATGGTCAATTGCCATTAGGACAGAGGAGGACAATATACATAGTAACAACAAAAAATAGGGGGGGCAATTCTGTGGGGCTCCACACCTTCCCCTCCAAAAACAAGATGTCCCCTGGACATTTTAAACTGTTTCTATGATCATCTTAAACAATTTGGACATTCGCGAAGAGATGCGTGTGTGAACGTCATTGCACTGATCAACACATATTATCATCATTCCTATCTTTATAACATATCAGCATTACACTCTACAGCATCATGATAATTGTATCATTACTGAATAACTGCTGCAATATGCTGGATATCAGTGTCTTCATATTTAACTGTTCGAAAACGCTCTTCCAAAAAAAAAAAAAAAAAAAAATCTTTAGTTGTGCTCCTCGACACTACCTTTCAGAGGATATCATGAAATTTTCTTCCTCACAGTGTGCCAAAATTATATACCCAAAGCACCATTAATTTGATCTTTGGTGCATTTTGCTGTCTTACATCAAATTCAGTATCATACCAATTTCAAACTATCATTTCTTTCATGTTGATTCTATCCCTTGAAATATGAATCTTAACAGTTTCTCCAGCGCTAAACGCAGTTTGATCACGCGTGTGCTGGCATGGCAGGTCCTGACATCTCCCAGGGAAAGTGATGTGGCTGGAAGTCCCGCAGATCTCCGGGTCCCGATGGTGTTGGCCAATGGTAGGGAGGTCTGTAGTACATCGACAAGCCTTTCGTCCACGGCTGGGGTACAGGTGACGTCTGCCGCTGCTGATGTGGGGCAGGTGGTCGTGGCCCGGGTTGTAGCGAAGGTTGAAGCGGTAGTTGCATTGGTGGTTGCGGTGGCGTTTGCAGTGACTGATGGATGGGGAGTTGTGGAGGTGGGTATGGAGTGGGTGGAAACGGAGGTGCCGCTGAATGGTAGTATTGAACCGGCGGCCCAAGTGGTGGGAAGAAGCTTGTACAGTTTGTAGGATATGGAGTATTTGACGTCACATTCTTCTCCTGGTGACCAGTTACCATGGCTACATTCTGGTTTTCTGCGTCAGGATGCATGGCAGGCTGACCCAGAGTATCGTAGGTGAAGGTGGTTGGTGTTCTCCTTCTTCTTGAACTCCTTCGCAGAACAGCCCCTTCAATTTGCGGTTCCGTGGTATCTTGCACATCGTGTGATGCATCACCATGACCTAGGCGTTGTGTCAGAGGAGCTCCCACATCGAGATCATTTTGGTCAGCTGGGTCAACTTCAACATCTTGGGTACCCAAATTCTCTTGTGACTGGCTGGAATTATCTTCCACGACTTCTACACCTTCTACCTCTGAGTCATCACTAGATTGGTTAGGCTCATCTGCCAGGTTGGGTGCCCTGTAGTGTCTCGCTGCCCAATAATAACTTTCCTCATCGGAGCTTGATGGGTCAGTCATTGGAGTAGGGAGCTGTTGCTGCTTACGCCTAACAGGGGGTCTCTGTCTGGGCTGACGGGCTTCATGCCGATCCTGTGGAGCTGCAGGCAGGGAGTCACATGGCATCAGATGATTCCTATGGAGGGTCCGTGTACGTCCCTTCCCACTCTCTGGTGCCACAATGTATACTGGGATGGCATCATTACTCTGTTTGATGACTTTGTAAATCTCATCCTCCCAGTATGGCTGAAGCTTACCAGGTCCTCCTGGTGGTGCTAAGCTCCTAACCAGCACTCTGTCTCCCTTCCTTAGAACTGAACTGCAGGCTCTTTGGTCGTAGTATTTCTTCCTTCGGTCAGCTGCTTGGTCGATCTTGGAAGATGCCAAACGGTATGCTTGCTCCATCTGTTGGCGCCACTTCTCTGCATACTCTTGGTGGCTCACAGCCGGCTTTCCATCTTCCGTTGTCTCTAAGCCAAAAGCGACATCAACCGGCAGTCGGGGCGATCTTCCGAATAGAAGAAAGAATGGCGAGTACCCTGTAGTAGCGTGCTTTGTGCAGTTGTACGCGTGCACCACTTTTGGCAGGTGGTCCTTCCAACGAGAACGCTGTGCAGTAGTGAGGGTCCTCAGCATTCCCAACAGCGTCCGGTTGAAACGTTCCACCTGTCCGTTTCTTTCAGGGTGGTAGGGGGTGGTATGAGACCTGGCTATGCTGCTGTGCTGACAGAGCCTCTCGAACAGCCTGTTTTCAAATTCTCGTCCCTGGTCGTGATGTATCCTCTGTGGATATCCAAACCTAAGGATGAAATCATTAAACAGGCAGTCTGCTGCTGTCTTGGCGGATTTATTTTTGGTAGCGTAGGCTTGAGCAAATCTGGTGTAGTGATCCATGATCACAGGGATGTACTCGTGTCCGCCTACGCTCTGCTCTAGATGGAGGAAGTCTAGTGATACCAGCTCGAACGGTTGAGTTGTTATGATTGGGGTCAGGGGTGCTGTTGTTCTTTGGGGGGGGGGGGTTTCGTTGTTTCAGGCAGTGGCAAACTGAGGTTGTGTAGCGCTCTATGTCCCTCTGCATATGTGGCCAGTAGAAACGCTCCCTAGCGAGGCTTGTGACCCTTTCTGCACCCTGGTGACCCATTTCATCATGCAGCTGCTCTAGAACAAACTGATGAAACTTGGCTGGCAGCACCAATTGCGTGTAGGTCCGGGTCTTCCTGTACAACAGGCCATCTTCCCCAATCTGGAGTTGATTCCACTCATGGAGTAGAGACTTGGTCGCCTGACTGTTCGGGAGGGAAAGACGCCCATTTCCTTCTTCCTTTTTATCGGGGATATCACCTCGTCTTCCTCCTGGGCCCTCTTGATGTCTTCTTTAGTCCAATTTCTTGTCACATCAGCTACCCTCTCGCTATCCTCGGCCAGTTTCACTGCATCAACACCAAGCGTAATGAAAGCTGCATTACAGTTAGCATTCTCTGAGCAAACAGCTGACTTGATAGCTACGATACATGGTTGGTTCACCTCCTCAGTGCAGTCTTGTCTGTACTGCTCCAGATTTGAGGGAATACGAGAGAGTGTGTCTGCAACGCGATTGGTCTTTCCAGGCAGGTAACGTATAGTAAATCTGAAGTCGGCTAACTCACCTACCCACCTCTGACCAGTTGCGTTCAGCTTGGCTGTTGACATGACGTATGTGAGCGGGTTGTTGTCGGTAAAGATGGTGAAGTGCTTGGCGTAAGACAAGTAGTCCCGAAAATGGTCAGTGACAGCCCACTTCAGCGCCAGGAACTCCAGTTTACCACTGTGGAGATGATAGTTCTGCTCAGCTGGAGAGAGTGTCCTTGAACCGTAACCGATTACACGCTCCTTGCCACTCTGAATCTGAGTGAGAACTGCACCTAAGCCATCTTGGGAAGCATCAGTGTATAGGCAGAAAGGCTCATTGAAGTCTGGATAGGCCATTATCTCAGGTGAGGACAGGGTGTTGATCAGTCCCTCCAGTACCTCCTGGTGACAAACCCACTTTATTGGTTGAGTAGATGGAACGGTGTTTCCCTTCCTTCCTTGCTTGTGAGACTTTTGTGGTGGGACATCTGATGAACTTTTGAGGAGTTCGTCGAGTGGCTTGGCCCTCTGGGAGAAACTTGGAATGTACTTCCTGAAGTATCCGATGAGGCCGAGCACTTGACGGACATCTCCTACAGTCCTATGAACTTTCTCTACCAGGGCCTGTAGGGCATATGTATCCTTTGTGTCTGGGGCGTGTCCTTCAGCAGATACAATCCTACCCAGGTACTTGACTTTCCGCTGGAATAGGGTGCATTTGCTGGGCTTCAATTTGATGCCATGTTGCTGCACTCTTCTCAGGACTTGGCGGATGCGGTCGACATGCTCTTCAAAGGTGCGGCTATACACCAGGATGTCATCCAGATAGACTACACAGCATTCATGCGCTAATCCCTCAAGGCATCTCTCCATGTAGCGCTGGTACACTGCAGGGGCATTTTTGAGGCCAAAGGGTATCCTTTTCCACTCATAAAGACCCCAGGGTGTTACGAATGCGGTGACATGCTGGCTATCTGGATGAACAAACCCCTGGTGGTATGCCTTTCCTTGGTCCAAGGCCGAGAACCACTCACTCCCACCAAGGCCATCCAAGACATCCTGTATCCTTGGGATTGGTTGGCGATCGTCGATGGTTTTCTTGTTCAGGCCTCTGTAATCAATACAGAGGCGCAGGCTACCATCCTTCTTGCGGACACAGATGATGGGAGATGCATATGATGATGATGACCTTGTGATCCATCCCCTCTCGATCAAGTCCCGAAGATACTCCTTCACCTCGGCGTAGAGTGGTCTTGGGATGGATACATATGTCCTGTTTACTGGGGTGTCATCCCTCAGTGGGATCTTCATTTGGAGGTCCTCCACACGTCCTGCATCTTTGTCATCCTTAGCGAAGGCTCCTCTTTCTTCCCGTAACATCTGAAGGACATATTTCTTTTGGGCAGGGGAAAGCTCAGACAGGTCCATGGAGTTGAACAGGTCATCATTTTGGTCTGTTGATGCTTGCTCTTTCGGGTCTGTCATCTCTTGGCTGGGTCGGACATCAGTGGAGCGGGACTGGACTTGGTGCAGTCTGCCTAGAACTGTTCGTGCTCCAAGTGTTATCTTGTGCTTTGTGGGATTGTTGATCGGAAGGATGACTCTGCTATACTTCCCCTTCTTTACTCTTAGGAGGCAGTCTTCGACTTCCAATCCATCCATTCTTTCACTATCTGATGCCTGGAACAAAACATCTAAGGGCTTTTCAGGGACTTGAACATGTACTTGGCAGACCACACCTACCGTTTCCTTAGGAGGGATGACTATGATTCTTTTTCCATTCTTGACCATGTCAATCCCATCATCATCACTGTCATTGAGTAAGGAGAGAAGTCCTTTGGCAGAACGTCACTCCATTCCAAGGGAAGCACACAATGCAGACACCTTTAATCCCTGTGAGTCTGATGCATTTGCCCTTGTCACCTCTTCAATCACATTGAATCCGATGATGGGTGTCTCGATGGGGTCTGGAGTAACGAGTGTGGGCACCTCGATGATGTCCTCTCTTGAGTCGATGAGGCTGAAGTGCATCTTTATCCAACCTGTGAATGGAATTTCCACACCGTTGGCTGCTTTCAGGTTGAGTCCTTGGTCCAGCAGGTCACTGACAGGATGAAGCTTAAGGTGGGGTAGGTTGTCGTTCCTCCATCTTTCTGAGACAATGGTCACTTGGGCACCAGTATCCCAAAGAGCTTCAGTTTCTCTGCCACTTGGAAAACATCTGATAATACACCTTTCTCCCACTAGTTTTGAAACTTTAGCTGCACGTGATTTTGGTACTGGACGTTGTTGGAACTTACTAGTTATTGAGGCGGTGGTCGTTGTTGGTTGGGGCTGTTGCTGGGGAACCCGTTGTCCCTCCCGGATGCCCCGCTGGCGTTTCCCGGCTGTCCCTGGCGGTACCGGCAGCGTATTTTTTATTTACACGCAAGCCTGTGGCTTTTCGCAATTTAATTCAATGAAACCGCTTGTGATGCGTCTATGCTTACTCCGCTCGGGTTGCGAAGAGTTCTGTGGGTTACTTGTACTTGTACAGTGCCTCCGCTCGCGCCGATTCGATTCGTACACGTGCATCAGTGAGTGTTTGTACGCGCTGTGAAAGTTTTGCTTGCCGTGGTAGACCTGCATCCAACAAGTCCATGTACGTACATTGTACTAAAACTATGTAAACGAGTGAGAGTGCGAAAACAAGACAATACAAAACAAAAAATTTGAAAGTTATGGAATAGGCTGGTACATGTGCATGTACATGTATCAGAGAGTTCTGAGATAACATGATCGCATAATCTAATGACACCTGAATGGAATGAAATACATTGGAAAATCATGCTTGCCATATTTTTCTCATTTTAAAATTTATACATTGTATCAAAAGTAATGTATTTGTCTTTCAGACCCCCCTCACTCTCTTATTTCCAAAACGTCTCTTTCTCTTCTCCCGTCTCTCCATACATCATAGTATTTGTTCCAAATACAAGCTCTCTCTTGACTCCCTCTCATATCACATGATTTCTGTTTCTAAGACCCCCTCTATATTGTATGTACATGTATTAATGTTATTTCTCAGACCCTATACAACCCCCCTCTGTTATATCTGTTGCTATAATAAAGGCCCTACATCTATCTTCATACTGATGGTATAGACTATTATTTTGTTTCTCAAACCTGCCCTACTCTTTTCTTCATACTAGTTTCAAAGACTCACTCTGCATATTCATTTCTTTCCGACCTCTCTCGACCCCTTCCTTTTTCAAATGCATGACTCGTGTATTCTTTGCTCGATCACTGGTTGAATTAGCCTATATATTATATCATACAATACGTTTCTCATACTCTCTCTGTCCCTCCCCCTTCTCTCTTTCTGATTCTTAAACTTTACAATGTTTGTTTACAAGACCACTTTCTACTCTATATACATTGATCAGTTTGTCTAGAAACATGTACAGTCACATGTATGAAGAAAAATTACACCACTATTGCATGAAGTCATTATGCACTTTATTCACTTCTTTATATTCAAGCACTTTTTCATGAAGGTACAGATGTAATCTGATCCTCCAATATCCAAGAAGTACTGTAATACAAACTAGAAGTATCACCTAATGTGATTAATATATACCCCCAACTAGACACTGAGGCAGTTAGCTCAACTAGCAATGATTACTTTGTATGCTTTTCCTGGAAAAAAAAAAATACCATGACAATGTATTGTTCAAGATTGAATAAAATTAACAGTACAGGTTATTTTGCTCACTCACAATAATGTGCCATATCTCAAGTCAAGTGCTCAAAACCTGAGTGAGTAAAGTAAATGAATAAGCAATTTCTATGATTTTCATGAAAATAATGTTACCATGGCAACACAATGTTTGACATTAAGAAAAAATGAAGTTTGCAAAACTATAGCTGTCACATGTGCCAAATTTCAAGTCAGATGCTCAAAAGCTGAGGGAGTTAGGTGAATTCAAAATATCATTGTATGATTTTCTTTCAAAATATGCTGTCACCATGTTAGGGCTCACTAATGTCAACAATAATCGACCACTAATGTCATAACAACCATGCACTAATGTGGTTGTCGTATCTTCAAGCTATGACGACAGTCTTCTGAATTTACACTCCCAATACATGTGCCATATAATTCAGTCAGATCATTTGATTTTCTTTATTCCGAGTGGTTCCCAATCGATGTGTTCTCTTAGTCTATTCTTTAATCTGTACACGTATATCTCAGTTTTATATTCGGATGTACACACTGCATGTTCCACTGTCTCGTAAACAAAAAGAAATGACTGTATTTCATTTTTATAATATCATGATCGATGCAGAAAATTCTTCATAAATTCATTTGAATTTGGATCGTGCAATATCATAACAACCTCTAATGTCATAACACGTCGACGACAAAATGTATAATGACCACTAATGTCATAACATGTCGACAACAAAATTGTCAAAATCGGATTAATCACAAATGTCATAACACGTCGACGACAAAATGTCAAAATTCCCATTTTTGCTGCAAATGTCATAACACGTCGACCACAAATGTCAAAATTTCCAAATTTACTGCAAATGTCATAACGCGTCACAGGGGAGGATCCAGGAATTTCGTAAAGGGGAGGCACCTTTACAAAAGTAACCCCTCCTTCATTTTCTTTCTCTTTCATTTTTTCTTTTAAACAAAAGAAATAAAACGAAAAAAAAAATAAGGGGGATGGGGTTGCGCCAGCCTTTTATTTTGAAAGGTGTCTCCCCTTTACGGAATTCCTGGACCCGCCCCTGAAATGCAAGCAATGAGTTTTGACATTTGTAGATGATGCAATCGCGAATAGAGAGGGAGCGCATCCCCCTCTGATGCCCCTTTCTATTCTTGTTAAAACAACAGAAGTAAAAACAAAAAAAAATGGGGGCGGGGGGGGGGGGGTGGGCCAGCTTGTACTTTTGTAGAGGGGCGGCGCGGCGCCCCCCTCCGTCTCTTATATTTTTGTTATAACAAAAAGAAATAAAATGAAATAAAATGAAGCTGGTTGCGCCAGCTTTTGATTTTGTATAAGGCGCCTCCCCTTTATGGAATTCCTGGATCCTCCCCTATGACGCGTTATGACATTTGCAGTAAATTTGAAAAATTTGACATTTGTGGTCGACATTTTGTTATGACATTTTGTGATTAATTCGATTTTAAATTTTGTCGTCGACGTGTTATGACATTAGTGGTTAATCCGATTTTGATAATTGTCGTCGACGTGTTATGACATTAGTGTTATGGCCATTATGACATTTGTCGTCGACGTGTTATGATGATATTATAGTGGTTGTTATGACACGATCCAAATTCAAATGAATCAATTTATTAAGAATTTTCTGCATCGATCATGATATTACAAAAATGAAATACAGTCATTTCTTTTTGTTTACAAGAGAATGAAACATGCAGTGTGTATACATCCGAATCTACTCTTGAAGTTATTAAATGTGGCGTCCCTCAGGGTAGTATATTAGGACCTTTACTTTTTATCACTTACATGAATGATTTTTGTAGATCATCCGACATAGTTTCTTTTATACTTTTTGCCGATGATTCAAATATTTTCTTCTCCCACCAAAATCCAATCACTCTACTGTTAATTTCGAATTAAAAAAAAAAGTGACTCAATGGATAAGAGCCAACAAATTATCACTGAATCTTCAGAAAACTAACTATATGTTGTTTCAAGTCTATAGAAGTTTTACCCACAGATATCATCTTTGATGACGTGGAGCGTGTATCTCATACAAAGTTTCTCGGTATTACAGTGGACGATAAACTTTCGTGGAAGCCTCATATTATTAATATTAGTAAAATAATTTCGCGTAATATTGGTATTATCAATAGACTTAAATATCATATCCCGTTGTCTTCTTTGCTGACGTTGTATTTTTCATTAATATCACCTTATTTAAATTATGGAATCTTAGCATGGGGTATAGTGCCCATCAAACTTTATTAGATAGATTATTGTTATTACAAAGAAAAGGCACTTCATATTATTTGTGGCGTTTCTCCACGTTCCCATGCAGATCCATTATTTGTTAGATATAAGATTTAAAAAATCAAAGAGTTGTTTTTCTTACAGCTGGGTCAGTTTATGTTTAATTATAACACAAATGCACTTCCCAGCATTTTTGATTCAATGTTTCCCCGAAATCAATATTTTCATAATTATCCCACCAGGCGATCAAATGAGTATCATTTACCCCTTCTGAGAACATTATTGGCTCAAAATACATTTATATACACTGGCCCTAGATTTTGGAATTCTTTAAGTTGTGATATAAAAAATTCTTTATCTTTGAATTCGTTTAAACGTAAGTTAAAATATTTTTTGTTGAACTCATATTAAGATATATATACGATTTATGATTACTTAGCTGGTCTTTACATCCTAAGGGTTCATCGTCAATCATTGATTTCATCATTGTGTATTTTTTACATTATCTTATTTGTATACACTTTGCTCGGCTGACTGAGCTGAAACACCTCAATTCCCTCTTACGATCCCGATATTCAGCGTGCTGGATTTCCTTTTTTTTTTCTCTCCTTCCTTTCCATTATTCTTTTGTGTTTTATTACTGTCATTGTATACCCTCCTGTAAAGTCGTGAAATGTCGTTGTGTTTCTATTGTCTTGTTCTGTCCTGTTTTGTTCTCTCCTGTCTTTGTAAAAAAAAAAGTTAATGTATTCACAAGAATCCTTTGAGTGGTTCACAATTTACAAGCATGCTTTTCAGTGAACCTCTCAGTTCTTTCTTTTTTTCCCCCTCCAAACATAACTTTGTATTCTCCCGGTATGCATGTATAATTTCCTATTTGTTAACCATTATCTACCATGTAAAGTCGAATACATGCCTATGTTATATCTTCTGATTCATTTCGTGTTATGTTTGACGAAAAAGAAAGAAGGAATGAAATAAATGAAATGAAATGAAATGAAATGAATATAAAATTGAGATATACGTGTATTAGATTGACAGATTAAAGAAAAGAGTATGAGAGAACGCGTCGATAGGGAACCACTCGGAATAAAGAAAATCACTGACTGAATGAAAGGGAAGGTAAACCCAAAGAGCAATGTGGATTGAGTGAAAGCAGCAACATTAGTAGAACACATCAATGAAAGTTTGAGAAAAATCGGACAATCGATGCAAACGTTATGAATTTTTAAAGTTTTGGTGTTGGAACCGCTGGATGAGGAGACTACTAGAGGATATGACGTATGAGTGGACAACAATACAAAGAAAATATAAAGGATATTCAACAAAAATTCACTTTTCTAGAATTTTGAAAGAGCAGTGGACCAACCGCTTTCAGAAAGCAGGGGGAATAATTGCTACCCTTAACATATGTCAATATCAAGTTGATGGAATTTGTAATTTTCATGAAAAAAGGATTTTTGTAGTATTTTCTTTATATTTTCTTGATATTGTAGTCCACTCATACGTCATAACCTCTAGTAGTCTCCTCATCCAGCGGTTCCAACACCAAAACTTTAAAAATTCATAACTTTTGCATCGATTGTCCGATTTTCTTCAAACTTTCACTGATGTGTTCTACTAATGTTGCTGCTTTCACTCAATCCACATTGTTCTTGGGGTTTATATTCCCTTTAACGGAGTGTATAAATGCAGAAGACTGTCGTCAAGTAAGCATTTTATCTTGAAGATACGGCAGTCACATTAGTGGTTGTTATGACTCTACTGGTCGATTATTGTTGACATTAGTTGGGCTCTACACATGGTGACAGCATATTTTGGATGAAAATCTTATGCAATGATATTGTGAATTCACCTAACTCCCTCGGATTTTGAGCATTTGACTTGAAATTTGGCACAGGTGACAGCTATGACATATAGTTGTACAAACTTCATTTTTTCTTAATGTCTAACATTGTGTTGACATGGTAACAGTATTCTTAATTAAATGCCATAGAAATTGCTGATTTACTGACTTTACTCACTCAAGTTTTGAGCACTTGACTTGAGATATGGAACATGTGACTATCAGTGAGCAAAATTATTGTTAATTTTATTCAATGTTGAGCAATACCTTTTCATAGTATTTTTTTTTTTTTTTAAGAAAAGCATATATACAAAGTGATCATTGCCTGTTGAGCTCACTGCCTCAGTGTTTAGTTTTGGGGATATTAATCACATTGAGTGATAGTTCTAGTTTGTATCACAATACTTCTTGGATATTGGAGGATCCGATTACATCTGTAGTATACCTTCATGAAAAAAAAAAGTGCTTGAACATAAAGAAGTGAATAAAGTGCATAATGACTTCATGCAACAGTGGTGTAATTTTCCTTCATACATGTGACTGTACATGTTTCTAGACAAACTGGTCAATGTAGAGAGTAATAAGTGGTCTTGTAAACCTTAAAGTTTAAGAATCAGAAAGAGAGAAGGGGGATGGACAGAGAGAGTATGAGAAACAAATACATTAAGTTGTATGATAGGCTAATTCAAGCAGTGATCGAGGAAGGAATACACGAGTCATGCATTTGAAAAAAGAGGGGGTCCGAGAGAGGTCGGAAAATGAATATGCAGAGCGAGTCTTTGAAACTAGTATGAAGAAAAGAGGGACAGGTTTGAGAAACAAAATAATATACCATCAGTATGAAGATAGATTTGGGGGCCTTTAATAGCAACGGATATAACAGGGGGTTGGGGTCTGAGAAATAAAGTTAATACATGTACATACAATGTACATATATAGAGGGGGTCTTAGAAACAGAAATCATGTGATTCATTCATTTCATTCATTCATTTCATTTATTTCATTTCCAACAACATTTTCATACACAAAATAATACAACATCAATACAATGTCGTAACAAAGAAAAATACGTGAAGTTAACAATAATACGCATAAAAAAAAAGCAAGAGAATATTGAATCAAAACTAAAGTTGCAGGAAATGGAGGAGACATGCTAAAAAGCTAAGCTTGTATTTTGCAGTCTCCTCGTGGACAAAAAGACTAAATATTATCAAAAGGCAATTAGCTGGTAATAAACGGTGCACAACACATACAGTCCTATACAAATAAACAAACAAACAAACAAACAAACAAACAGACGGACAAACAAACACAAGCAACCTCTATTGTAAAGAGAAAGATAGAGAGAGAAAAACAAAACACAGTGAAGGAAAAGGAGAAGAGGAGGATATGAGAGGGAGTCAAGAGAGATAGAGAGAGCTTGTATTTGGAACAAATACTTATGATGTATGGAGAGACGGGAGAAGAGAAAGAGACGTTTTGGAAATAAGAGAGTGAGGCCCGGGGATCTGAAAGACAAATACATTACTTTTGATACAATGTATTAATTTTAAAATGAGAAAAATGGCAAGTATGATTTTCCAATGTAGGCCCTATTTCATTCCATTCAGGTGTCATTAGATTATGCGATCATGTTATCTCAGAACTCTCTGATACATGTACATGCATGCACATGTACCAGCCTATTCCATAACTTTCAAATTTTTTGTTTTGTATTGTCTTGTTTTCGCACTCTCACTCGTTTACATAGTTATTAGTACAATGTACGTACATGGACTTGTTGGATGCAGGTCTACCACGGCAAGCAAAGCTTTCACAGCGCGTACAAACACTCACTGATGCACGTGTACGAATCGAATCGGCGCGAGCGGAGGCACTGTACAAGTACAAGTAACCCACAGAACTCTTCGCAACCCGAGCGGAGTAAGCATAGACGCATCACAAGCGGTTTCATTGAATTAAATTGCGAAAAGCCACAGGCTTGCGTGTAAATAAAAAATACGCGTACCGGCATCCACGCTGGAAGTGCTCACTGCTCCCACAGCGAAAGCAGTGCTGGCATTGGTCTCCACAGCCCTGTGATCTGCAGCTCTGGCATCCCCATTCCCTTCGCTGGTGTCTCTGCTGCATCTGGGGTGGTGGAGTCTGAAGCTGCTGTGATGGTCTTGCTGGAGTGATCGCAGCAATCTCTGTTCTGATGAGTTGCTGCAGTGTTTCTTTCAGGTTGTTGATGTCGAAGGTTGTCTTTGGTTGGGTTGGTGGGTCTTTGGGCTTATTGGTGGTGACTTGGGAGGTGGAGACTTCACTGACCTTGGCCCTCCTGGCTGTGCCCTGCTTCTCCTGCCTCTCCATCTCGTTGTTGGCAGCAATGTTCAGCCGCTCCAGAAGGACTTCATCGCTGGTGTAGACGTTTTGCAGTAGAGGTTTCAGGTCACTTTTGATGGCGTCACAAGTGATACCTGTCAAAAGAGAGTGTAGAAACATACCTTGCACTAATGTCCCGTCATATCGGAAGGTGGCGTCTGCTTCCTTTGATGCAAACAAAATCTTTTGTCGCAGTGCCAGCATCCTCAGAAGAAATTCTTGGGGCGTCTCCTTCTGGCCTTGTACTGCCCTCGTCAAATCATGATACAGTTCTGTTGCCTCTTTTTCCCGGTAGTGGCTGCGAAGCAGTCGCCTCAGAACTGGTAAATCAAGATCTGGTTTGGACTCCAGGTAGGCGCGGAGAGGTAACCCGGGAACCATGGATCCTATGATGGCATCCACAATCTCTTCCTCTCCATAACCTCGAGCCAGTCCGCGGTCTATTTGGTGGACAAGGCTGGAAAACGACAGCTTATCCTTCTGCCCAGCCTCACCAATCTGCCCTTTGATCTTAAACTCTCGTCGGAACTGATCATGGATCACTGATGCTTTCTTGGTCGGGATGGTGAGCTCCACCTCAGGTAGGGTTTTGACCTTTTCCTCCTCAGCTAAGGTCTTGACCGTCTCCATCTCAGGTGGTGCTTCAGCTTTTCCTCCAGTCATCTTCCTGATGCTCATCCCGATGCTCTGGAGCAACTCCATCCCACCATCTGTCCTCCCCTCCACCTCATCACTGCAAAGAAAAGAAGTGACCACACGCAACACACCCAATTTTCCTTTCTTAGCAACTACTGTTACCTTCTCTTCTGGGATGCCGCACACGGTTGCAACTTGCTTCAGCTGCTCTTCCGTCAGTGTAGGCAGAGTGGCGAGGATTTCCGTCGAGAGTTCATCCATCCTAGGTCCAGATTCGTGTAGGTTAAGGACGACAAATCAGCATCACGAGCTCCTTTTCTGAGTTTGCCGTCCTGGCAGGGTCGCCAGATTTGTAGTGCCCGCCCGGGGAGGGGGGCGTGTCTGAATAGACAAGAGAAGATAAGACACTGTGTCAAGCTTGGATGCGTGGTACAACAGAGTTATTTTATTCTATATCTCTACTTCAACAACTAATAATCATATATCGAAATGGAAAATGTATATTTACAAATGAATATTTACATAACAAACACTATAAAATGTACTGATGAATGTCTCATCATAACTCGCAACGCTTCATGATACGAATTGTATCGATTATACCATAATAACAACAACAGTAACAATAACCACTCCTTGTAACCCGAAACACTTCATTCTTTAAAACACTATTAACATATCTGACAATCCTCCGATATATCAGTCTATCATTTCTTGGAATGAGCTTTTCATAATTCTTGAAACTTATTCAACCAAAAACTCATTCTTTGTAACTCTCAGATTAGCTTCGTAATCCTTTTGCCTTTAAAAACAACCATGACATAATTAATATCACTGTGACGAAAACTATAGCTCTGTTCGAGTTAACTTGTTTCGTCGCAGTAAAAAGAGATGCCACTCCAAAACGCTCTCACCATTAAGCCCAAAGGCACAGAGAATAAAGTACACGCAATATCCATTCATGATTTTAGGTGCCCATTCCTGCAGGATTTATTGAGAGAGTTCTTTCGACGTGGACATTATTGCGAGAAGAGTTATCACACAGAGGTGCCTAGCAGCTCTTAGGTCTGCACTCAGCGACGTCTAGATATCTTCTGAAGACTGAAGACAATATCACTATTTCTTGTCCCCTACAAAATTGCTGATCTATGAAAACCCACTATGAATGAAGGGAGAGTAAAATAGTCCTATTTGGACAGGTCAGCCATTTACAAAAAGGGGAAGGGTACATTAAGGGAAACAAAAAGAATACTAGCTTGGTCAAGTCAGCACATTGCTGCTACTAACTTTTGTTTTGTCTCGATTCCACACAAAGACATAAAATAGAAAATAACTCCTGACCAATCACACCACTGCCCCTTCTTACATAACTTATGTTACCTCTTGTCTGGAATAAGAAATAAAGAGTTATATAGTATCTTCACTCTTGACCAATCATAAAGAAGGTCATTCTTACATAACTTATGTTATTCATTGTCTGAAAACCTATTCAAAGAAACACAAAAGAAAATTACTTTTAACCAATCATCTCTCTGTCTGGACCAGCAATGTATATCTCTATTTCCTGCTAGCCTCCTACCCTAAGGGTTAAGACCAACTGACCTTTGAGATGTTTGTCCCTGGACAGGGGATTTATCTTACATCAAGCTCCTGAGGACTGCCACCTGTTGTGGTCTGGAGATGGGGATGTACTATATAGTGATATACATTTAAATGTGAAATGGACACTACTATACACATGGGGTATTTCCCACAAAATAATTGAGCTGACATGTGTGCATGTCACAGACATCCCCAACCTTCTAAGATGGAAACTATACAAGTTTAGAATGAAGGTTCTCAAACCTCATTATGAACATAGTTTACATGTAGACAAAATTTATAGCGTTTACACTGTTTAACCAGACTGGTTATTAAACTTACGAGACTAAATAGTCTATACTGTGCAATTCTAGCTCAACAGCTCACATGTAAACAATCAAAACATATAATAACTCAGAACAACTGTACATTTACTTTAGACAAATTTGAACATGGATCGTGGAAATTACTTGCAGATTGTAAACTTCTCTTTCTTTCTTTCTTTTTTTTTCAAAAAAAGGTTAAGGTTGAGTTCACCTCCTTGCTCTGCAAACATCCTTCTTTTCATCATCATAATTTCTCTAATGTTTTACATACAAGTCATGTACCCTTTCTCTGAGTACTTTGATTTTGTTAGTTTACTATAACTAATAAGTATTCTGGCATCACTATGCCATGTGCATACATTTAAGGCAGTTGCATATTGTGTACAAGTCATGTAGTATAAAAAGATTCACGATGACCACAGATAATTACACTCTGGCATCAATGATCAATAACATAGTGTATGAATGCGTCAGTGTTCCTGTGTTCATCATTGTCCTCAATAATGAAGTCCTCAGTGTCTTTCGTTCGTGATGTTTTCATTTCATCCAATGATAAAGTTCATCCGTTTACTGTTCATTCGAATTGAAACTCCAAGCTCGTATAGGCAAGTGAGTGGCTATGCGATTATTTTATCCTAACACTTTTCATACTGGTGTGGGCAGAATCACAGTTCTACTGTCCTATATACCACTACAAGTATAACATACAACATAAATTATCCTGAACTGCGACTTTAATTCCTACCAAAGGAAATCAGAATGTACTTTACATGTATACAACGTTAAGACACATACTTAATTCTTCAGATAAGAACATTCTTTCAGAATTCACTCATTGATCCTTATAATACCCACAGCATGTGTATAAGCCCTGGCATTATATCACACTATCATGGTATTATTCCTAGATGCGGGACAATGCATCTGCATTGCCGTTCATTCTTCCACTGCGGTGTTCCACCACCATCGGGTAAGACTGCAGTGCCAGGCTCCATCGCATAAGTCGAGCATTTTTGGTTTTGAGCTGTTTTAGCCAGCTCATGGGGTTATGGTCTGTCTGAATGACAAAAGACTGCCCAAACAAATATGGATGAAATTTCTCGACACTCCAAATTATGGCTAGGCACTCTTTCTCAATGATGGGGTAGTTCACTTCGCGGGGGAGTAACTTGCGACTAATGAATGCGACCGGGTGATCAACCCCCTCCTCATCTGTCTGGCTGAGCACAGCCCCTATGCCCCTATCACTAGCATCTACCTGCACAATGAAGGGAGCGGAGTAGTTTGGGCTCCTCAAAACTGGGGCAGAGGTCAGTGAACTTTTGAGTGTTTGGAAGGCTGCCTCACATTTTGGGTTCCATCTCACTAATTTAGGCTCTGATTTCCTCGTAAGGTCAGTGAGTGGGGAGGCTATTTCACTGTACTCCGGGATGAATTTCCGATAATATCCTGTTAGTCCTAGGAAGGCTCTAACGTCTGTTTTCGTGACTGGCCTAGGATATGATACTACAGCCTCAATCTTCGCAGGTTCAGGCTTCACCTTCCCCCCTCCAATCACAAAGCCCAGGTACAATACCTCTCTCTCACCGAACTTGCACTTGGCTGGCTTGGCTGTCAAGCCTGCCTCTCTCAACCTCCCTAGCACATCCTTCAAGTGTTCTACATGCTCCTCCCATGTTTCACTAAAGATGACTATGTCATCAATGTACGCTGCTGCATAGGCCTGTGCGCCACGCAAAACTTTGTCTACCAGCCGTTGGAATGTCGCAGGCGCCCCTTTCATTCCAAAAGGCATCACTGTGAACTCATATAGCCCAAAGGGCGTAATGAATGCAGATTTCTTGCGCGCTGCCTCCGTCAATTCGACTTGATAGTACCCTTTTGTGAGGTCAAGGGTGGATACATACTTGGCATTGCCTAGCCTGTCTATAAGTTCCTCGATGTTGGGTATTGGATAGCTATCAAAGACCGTGATTTCATTCAACTTTCTGTAGTCTACACACAGTCGCATGGATTGATCCTTTTTCGTCACTAGTACGATTGGGGATGCATATGGTGATGCAGACTCTTGAATTATCCCCATCTTCAACATCTCATCCAACTCTCTTTTCACTGTTTCCTTGACACTATGAGGTAAACGGTACGCACGCTGGCGGACCGGCCTTTCAGAAGTAGTTTCAACCTCATGTTGCAAGATGTTTGTCCTACCGGGGATACTGCTTAGGGTCTCCCTAAACTCAGAAGTGATTGCTCTCACGTCATTGGCCTGTTCTTCGCTCAAGCGGTTAGAAATCTCTACTTCACTTTTACTATCTACGCCTGGACTAATTAGTGGGGCAACAGGTATACTTGGATCAGTTTCCTCCTCTACTATCCTGGGCTGTGTGTACATTACAACCCCCTGCCTTGCATTCCACTTCTTCAGCATGTTTATGTGAAAGACCTGGTGTCGTTTTCTTTCTCCTACCTCTACTACGTAGTCTACATCACTCACTTTTTGCACTACTTTGTATGGGCCTTGCCACTTTGCCAACAATTTGCTGCTTGAAGTTGGGAGAAGAACCAACACCTCATCCCCCACCTCTAGCGTGCGAGCACGCGCTCCTTTGTCATACCACAGTTTTTGGCGCGTCTGCGCTGCCGACAAATTCTTGTGCGCTAGCTCTAGGTTCTCTGCCAATCTAGTCCTCATGTTCATTACATATGACAGGATTCCCTCTCCCTCAGTGATTTCGCCTGTCAATGTCTCCTTTAACACATCTAGGGGCCCCCTTACACGATGACCATACAGAAGTTCAAATGGGGAGAAACCCGTGGACTCTTGGGGAACCTCCCGGTATGCGAACAGTACATAAGGAAGATGCTCATCCCAATTGCATTTTCCCTCATCCATGTACGGCTTTAACATCCCTTTCAGTGTGGAATTGAAACGTTCTACTGGCCCGTTACTTTGGGGGTGATAGGGGCTCGTCCTTATCTTCCTGATTCCTAAGCTCTCACACACTTGAACCATCAGTTTTGACATGAAATTGGCACCTTGGTCGGTGAGAATTTCTTGTGGTACCCCCACCCGAGAGAAAAGCTTGATGAGCTCATCAGCAATCTTGTCAGCATTGGTGGAACGAAGGGGGATTGCTTCTGGGTACCTCGTCGAGTAGTCACAAATGACTAGAATGTACATGTTGCCCTTCTTTGATTTGGGCAGGGGCCCCACTATATCTAGAGCAATTCGTTGGAATGGCTCACCTATGATGGGCACCTGAACCATGGGCACTTTACCACCCCTCTTGCTACTAGTCTTCTGGCAGGGCTCACATGTTCGAATATACTCTGAAACGTCTCTAAAAAGCCCTGGCCAGTAGTAATTCCGGAGGATCCTATCTTTTGTCTTTTCGACGCCCAGGTGCCCCGCCATGAGATTGTCATGGGCCATCTCCAGCAGCTCCCGCCGGTACTGTTTTGGAACTACTACTTGCCTAAACTCCTGCCCCTGGGTTGCCCCCTTTTTCCTCCAGTGCCGGAAGAGGATTCCCCCCTCCCAGTAGAAATAGCACTCGTCCCCTGCATCTGTGTCAGAGGGGAGGGCCTTTTCCCGAACCAATTTTAGAGTCCCATCCTCCCTTTGGTCCTTTCCTAGCTCAGATTTTGAGAGCATCAGTAGGCTTGGAGTAGCACACCTATCACTACCTACGTCTTTGTCATTTTGGGGTCTTCCTCCCTCATTCTTCCCTGTTTCCTGTTCAGCCATCTTGGCTTGCTGCCCCCTTGTGACAACCATAACAGGGTCCTGCAGTTGCAATTCTTGCAATCTATCATTCAAAAGCTCATTGCCTAGTATCATGTCTACAGAGAGAGTGTCAATTACTCCTACCACAACGTATCCCGAGATGGAGTATGGCTCACTCACAAGATGTATGAGGGCTAATGGGACATCAACCTCATTCCCTGTCACACCCCCTATCCTCACACTCTGCCCTGTGTAGGCATTAGCATGTACATATTCTGGCCTCACTAATGTTTGGGTCGCACCCGTATCCCGTAACAACTGTATTTTCTTCCCATTCACATCAGCCTCGCTCATGTATGGCTTATGTTTAGGGTCCACTTGATCTGCCCGACATAAATAGCCCTTAGCTACGCCACTCCCCTTATCAGAGGGCCCTCCCCCCTGCTTATTAGGGCAGTTAGGGGCGATGTGGCCTGGCTTACCACATTTGTAACACTTTACTGCTTCCCGATCCTTTCTATTGTTCTGGGAGTTTTGAACTTGCCCCTTTGGTTTTTCCTTCCCAGCCTGGCCTGATGGGAGGTTATTGCTGTTCCCTCTATCAGTCCTAGAGCCCTTATAGGTATGGTTTAGGCTCCTCCTGGTAGTGGTATACTCGTCGGCTAGACTAATCAATTGCCCAAAATCAGATGCATGGTTATCGAGTAACCACAGCTTCAAATCAGGAGGAACATGATCCAGCATGTTTTCTTGTAGGATCATGTCCTCAAGTTTCCTCACATTCCCCTTTGCTCCTACTCCCTCTCCCCACCTATCAAATGCATCGCGCATCCTCGTTCCATACTCTACGTAGCTTTCATCCCCACGTTTATTCATCCTCCGGAATTTTTGCCTGTAGGCATCTGGCGTTAGCTCATATTTAAGCAGAATTGCTTTTTTGATCACATCGTAGTTGCCACACACATCATCGTCTAGTCTAGAATAAGCTTCGCGTGCTTTCCCTGTGAGTAGGGGTGCTAGTCTTCCTGCCCACAACTCTTTTTCCCAACCGTGAAGTTTCGCAACTTTTTCAAAAGTGCGCAGAAATGCATCTACATCATCTCCTTCTTTGAGTCTGGGCAGCAGTTCTTTCAGATTATCTGGCCTATGATGGGGCACTGGCCCCTGCCTCTGCGCAGCATTTTGCGCTAATCGCACCTCCCTTTCCAGCTGTATACGAGCCTTTTCAATATTTTCTTCCTTCTCTAACTCTACGCGCCTAGTCTCAGCCTGAATTTCTGCCAGACGTAGTTCATGCTGCATCCTTTCGCTCTCAACGCGCAGACGCATCATTTCGAGCTCTACAGTGCTTTCAGTTTGGGGAGCATTGCTAGACCCCGTCTCAGACCCCGTCTCAGACCCCGCCCCTGCTGAATTTACATGAGGCTGTAGCATTTCAATCAATTCGGCCTTACTAAGCCCGTCATGGGACAAGCCCAACTCATCACACTTCTCCCTCAACTCGGCCACCCTCATTTGTCGCAAGTCACTCATACTTAAACTTCACTAGTAAGTGTATGCGATAACCTTAACAAAAGACAAATGTGACCAATAATTCAAAGTACTCTAAAGTCATAGAATTACCTTAGCACATAATACTATACTCCATGTATCTAACGCTTAAGGATATTAGGATAAATTGTATTGTGATTAGCCTACACTGAGATTAAGCCACACACCTCAATTATCATATTTTACTTTAGCGTTCATGAAATAAATGTAAATTGAGCCACACCCTTGCAATTCCAGTTCTACTTTCACTTAGCTCCTTTTGGTGTTCGTCAAATGCTCCTCCTGCCTCTCGCAGCCAGTCAGCTCCACAGCTCCTGCCGTCCGTCGATCTGCTCCAGATCCAGCAAAATGAAGCATCCAAATCCTCCTGGATTATGAATCTGCTCCCCTCCAATGGAACTGCTGCCACAGGCATCCGGATGTGTACACCAACAATTCACTCGTCTCCAGACGAAAATTGCGTGCTCCAGTGGATCAGTATGAATTGTTCCACTCAGCTTTAAATATGAGTATTTTGTAGACTTGTGGATTAACTTGAACTGCCCCTTTTTGCTTGAAACTGCTTCCGGGACAGCGTCTTTCTATGGATCAGTTCGAATTGAAACTGCTCCCAAACCGAAGACTGGAGAATTAAATTTATTTTCTCCAACCAGCAAACTGCTCCAGATGCAATACCGAAGAACTGAGCACAGTACAGTTTATAGCTGGCTCCGTCAAAATCTCCCCAGCATACGTCTCAAAGTTAACAGACTTGATTTGATGGACTGGTGCGCTTGGCTTCCAGATCCCACCGCTGCCACCAAGATGTGACGAAAACTATAGCTCTGTTCGAGTTAACTTGTTTCGTCGCAGTAAAAAGAGATGCCACTCCAAAACGCTCTCACCATTAAGCCCAAAGGCACAGAGAATAAAGTACACGCAATATCCATTCATGATTTTAGGTGCCCATTCCTGCAGGATTTATTGAGAGAGTTCTTTCGACGTGGACATTATTGCGAGAAGAGTTATCACACAGAGGTGCCTAGCAGCTCTTAGGTCTGCACTCAGCGACGTCTAGATATCTTCTGAAGACTGAAGACAATATCACTATTTCTTGTCCCCTACAAAATTGCTGATCTATGAAAACCCACTATGAATGAAGGGAGAGTAAAATAGTCCTATTTGGACAGGTCAGCCATTTACAAAAAGGGGAAGGGTACATTAAGGGAAACAAAAAGAATACTAGCTTGGTCAAGTCAGCACATTGCTGCTACTAACTTTTGTTTTGTCTCGATTCCACACAAAGACATAAAATAGAAAATAACTCCTGACCAATCACACCACTGCACCTTCTTACATAACTTATGTTACCTCTTGTCTGGAATAAGAAATAAAGAGTTATATAGTATCTTCACTCTTGACCAATCATAAAGAAGGTCATTCTTACATAACTTATGTTATTCATTGTCTGAAAACCTATTCAAAGAAACACAAAAGAAAATTACTTTTAACCAATCATCTCTCTGTCTGGACCAGCAATGTATATCTCTATTTCCTGCTAGCCTCCTACCCTAAGGGTTAAGACCAACTGACCTTTGAGATGTTTGTCCCTGGACAGGGGATTTATCTTACATCAAGCTCCTGAGGACTGCCACCTGTTGTGGTCTGGAGATGGGGATGTACTATATAGTGATATACATTTAAATGTGAAATGGACACTACTATACACATGGGGTATTTCCCACAAAATAATTGAGCTGACATGTGTGCATGTCACAGACACATTTACAAAATAAAGTCTATAACCATCTTAACTTATCAGTCATTATATTCATGCCTTCAAAATAACCTTGTTATCTTGCATGAGTAAACCTGACATCTACTATGTATTTTACCATGACTAAATTGTCATGAAATAGTATACTAAAACATATTCTTCTTTCAATCTTAACTCTCTCTGTACTTACAGCAACTCAATGAATATATCTACAAGAATGTTAGCATTATCATCCCTATAATTTCTACTCAATGATTTACTATCTTTCATCTCTAAGACTGCAGGTCATTCGTGCGCACAAGACCCTTGAAATAATATTTCACTCTCAGTCTTCATTATTAACACATAATCATTTGCTCTGCAAATGCATTTCTTCATGTATTCTAGAAGCTATCATAACTTCGCATAACATGACTAAATGCTGAAGGTATAAACTGTACCTTGCCATTACTTCTAACTCTCATGACTTTAAATAAAATCTATATTAACCTTGCCCTTCTGAGGCCAGACATACGCTATTCACTAGCATTAATATATACAAGCACTACAAGGTGACAATAAACTAAACATACACAATGTAACCCAACTACAACACTACAGCATTCCCACACTCTGGTAGGGGCTTAATCCTAGAACTAAACAAATCACAAACTACCCAAACTTCCTGCCTCAGCACTGAACACAGCATCTCAAACAGCTACTTTTATTCCAGGCTGGTAATACACTACATCATGCAGTCTCTTCTCTTTCAGGTGAGGAGAAGAGTGAGGAAATCTCCTCATAAAGCTCAAGCTAAAACAAAGAGACTGGCTGACTGTTCAGCACCGTTTTCTCAATGAATAGAGTAGAGGGACAGAGTTAGGGAGAGAGAGAGAGACAAAGCAAAAGAGGGGAGAGAGAACTAAAGCAGGCAATTACACTAGTCGATGTTCAGACCCTTTTTGCTGAAAATTCACTAGCCATTGGGTTCACCCTGTTATACACTATATTTACATTTCTAATAATTTAAAGATGAACAGGTAACATACTGTAACTCCAAATGCATCCTCAAAGCAGTAAGTCACATCAATGTTATATCACCATACCTTTTGCACATGTAGAAATACTCCAAGTAGGTCTAGATTGTGAGACTAATCTCTTACTTGGAGAAGTTCTCATAAAGTTTCTTATCAGCATTGTTTCTCACCCCTGAAGCTTTCTGGTCAGTTCTTTGTTCCAGTGTGAATCATGGGGGTGCGTTGGCACTCTTTTCATTACACTCCTTCAATACTCTATGTACTACCCTGTGCTGGGTGTGTTCATACTCAAGGAAGGTATATACAATTCTAGTGCTGCATGCGTAACAGCACTCCTTCTGACCCAACGTGTGTCAGACTATTTTGGATCACACACTTTATACATAGTACATTGCCTTTATACATTCTCGACTCATTCATCAGCTCACATGTGTCTGACATCATACAATTATCTATGTCACACATACACGATCAATAAGGAAATATATTAAAAGTATATATTATAAAACATTACATCTCATCGTAGTTTTCTTGCCAGATGAATATTATGACATAAAATCTTGGTTGAGATGGAACATTCTTGTTTTACCACTTCCAGAGAACTTAGATGGAGAGTGACATGGAGCTTTCATTCACTCAAGTTTCTTACAGAACATAAAATCATTGCATTCTGTCGTGAAGTGGGGTCGACTTCACGGGGTATATGGACGGTTGAGGTCCACGGGGTTCACACCAATGAGGATGTCGGGAGACTTCAGTTAAAGGAACTCGGGCCTTTAATGTTTCTAAATGACTCAGAGAGTCAAAAACAAAAAAATCCAAAAGAAAAAACCCCTGCAAAGCAGAGAAAAAACAACAAAACGATAATCAATACATATACTGAACCAAGCAATATACTAGCACTGTTAGATACACGATACTATTACAACAACAACGAGCATACGTTGATATAAATCAAACTAACACTTCTTCACTTCGAAACTTGAAATTACCTGACCAGAAACTAACTGTGGATTAGCTTTTGTTCTAGATAAAATTCTCTCGTTTCCTATATTGTCCGAAATACGTAAACCAAACAAGATCTGCAAATTATACCTTTGGCATGTGTCTGTTCATCACGATGCAACAAATTGTGTTCATATTCTAAATTGCTGATCACAATGATAATCTTTCAACTAATTTCTCTTATCTCAACATGCGTCAAAAAGCCAATAAATTGATACAATAAGTATTTATTAACTGATACGTCAAGATCCGATACCATCTATCAATGTTGCATAAAATATTTAAAGCGCACGACTGATTGTATACCAACGAATCTACTATAGCTTACTATGACACAGATTATTTACATGTATCGCATATACCGATAATCTTCTAACTCAATGTACGCTTCTCAACTGGCGATCCAAAATCCTATACGAGTATGATGTGCAAGCGGAATGATAATTATACTACGCACAAGCATTATAATAATATATACAAGGGATGATCATACGATCAAACCAGCCATGAACGGTGATGTTACCGTTAACCATTGCCAAATCCCCCCCCCCCCTTGGGTTCTTGTCACCTTTAGTAACCATAAACCACTTACATCAAATATATTCTCTTTAATCTGAACAGCAGTCAAATCAATCTATCTTCCCGTCATGCGAACTGCCCAATCTTTAGTTGATGGTACACTGCACTTATTTAATCCAATCCAAAACTCGTGCATGACTAATCAAATTGATGCAAAGGAGGAATCACATCTCCCTTCATTGCGTAAACAACTTATTTAATTTAATCTAATTTGTCGTTTTCATAACACAAAACATCTATTGCATTACTCATACCTGAATCCAACACAGGAATCTCTGCTGTGTTACGAGTTCCCGCTTTTCGGAATACGTCGTACAAACCCGCTGCAATATACAACGATAACACAAATCAGTCATCTTACAATACAATACGATGCATCAAAATTATAACTACTACATTAAATATAAATGTGAACAAGCCGTCAAAGCAGCGAAACAAACGTGCCCCTCACTGTACGGAGAGTGTCCTTTGTTTCTCTTTGTTCCTCTAAAACTCCTCAACTACGGCTCGCCGAGGCATTTTTATCGGCAAAATGAACGAGCTACGATTTGTTGACTAAATACCGACCAAGATCTGTACTTTTGCCTGTCTAAGGTCGCTCGCTTGAGCGAGGCAAATCCCTTGTGGATAACTGGACATAAAACATGAATCAACTCTTGTGACCGTTGCCACGCGACCTAACTTTTTCTCTTCTTACTTCGACATACCACCTCCGATAATGCTGGTGCAAATTTCTCTTTCCCTTTCTCCCTCCATCTCTCTTCTCCTCTCGCTCGCTCCCTCCTTCTCTTCTTTCTTCCTCTCCCATTGACCGAAGCGACTCGATAAAGTACACAGAGCATGAGTCGTAACCAAGATGGTAGTCGCTCACTCCTAGCACCCATCATCGTTAACGGAAACTTTCTATCACCATTATTACTTCGGAATGCGACATTACAAACACAATATCAACGCCTACGGTCGACAACTTAAAACGACTTCATTCTAATTAATTTCTGTCTTCCATACAGTATGTAGAATTTACACAAAGAAGGAAAGCGGTATTATCTACGAGACTAATGTCCAGCGAAAACGCAACTATTTCACGGTGGACCACTATCACCTAACAACGTCATAATTCTCCCTAAAGAAAATTCTCTAAAACAACGTGCTGGGACACAATTCATTATTGGACGTTTCTCTATCCATTTATAAATTGAAATGTTGAATTTACTTACGATTTTCTCCAAAATCGGGATGATTGTCCAAAACTTTGACTTTTCCTCCGACGCAAAACGTGTTCTCTTCCTCTGGCCGTTCTTAGAGCGAATGAAACTCACGCGGTCTCTCCGAGCTGACCAGAGGAAGATTTCTGACCCAATCACTCTTTTCTTCCAAATTATTATTCTTACTCTAAAATAATCTTGGTTTTTCACAAAGCGAAATAAACGTGAATATACCTTTCGAAAATCACAATACCAGAAACTACTTATATCTGAAATTATCATAGCCGATGTTTTTATTCTATAATTTTCTCCAGGAGAGTTACTTGCTTGCTCGCGGATGACCACATGATGTCATCGCAAGTCAAGCGGTTTTCTACGAAATACACCCCGATTAAAGCTATTCTCCGGCTTTTTGAGGCAAAAACAGCAATACGAATGAATTAAACTGATAGTCAAACCCCTTTATAATCCCGTTTATGCGCTGTAGGGAAGTGTTTTATTTCAAGCATCTTAATCATCCATAATGGTTACCATATCATCGAATTTATTTGCACAAACTAAAAAATTAATCTCGTCAATTTTCCATTTTCCGACAATTCTGTTCACAAAAGCATCTCGTACAGTGATAGCTCTCATTATACATTTCTCAAAACATGTTTGGTTCAAATATCATTCTGAGAGAATAACTATTAAAAGTATGAAAAAGGTATTTCTTACCTGAATAGACAAGAGAAGATAAGACATGCACTGTGTCAAGCTTGGATGCGTGGTACAACAGAGTGAAGAACCAAGCCAACATCCAAGCTAGTTGGGCTTTTCTTATCTCTCTTCCAAGAAAGGGGCTGGGCCACTCTCCAAATGGGGAGGGGCAGCATCTCACTTTGAGGGACAATTAGCTATTTATCTTCATGGTCAATTGCCATTAGGACAGAGGAGGACAATATACATAGTAACAACAAAAAATAGGGGGGGGGGCAATTGTGTGGGGCTCCACATATATATATATTCATTTATATATAATCATATGTATTTGCCCCATTGTTGTAGCCAAGCCTTTTCTGTGTGTAATACCCTCTTGACATTGTACTAGCCTATTCCCTTTATAAGGAGGGCAGCTATAGCCCACTGGGTGATCGTTGTGAAGGCCAGTGCTTGAATAAGACCAAGGGAGAATGAAGACACTATTAAATGTTCCTCCAGGCAACCGAAATGATAGATGTCTGTGTGATTGATTCCCGTCTCCATGTTTAAGATCATAACAATATACATAAATGATGTTAGGACAGTCTAGGTATTGTCGGACGCCTCTTTCAACATTAAAGGTATTGTTTGCCCTTGGGAGCAGTGATTTAAAAAAAAATTGCGAGATATCACATTTGATGCATGTGTGTAGGTCAGGTGTATCACAAAACATCCTACAATGTAAACATTTTCCCAGAAAGCTTGAAATATAAAGAGATATCACCATTTTTCTGAATAAACAATAACTGTTGACGGTTTAGTCTAGTAACACTTTTATTATAATTATTGTTCACATTTTGTATATTTAACAATACTTACAATTGATTATGCTCATTCAAATATTACATCGGTTGTTTCTATCCCTGACTCACATTCTAAAACTATTTTGAAGTACTAAAACTGGGTCTTCGTTTCATTTGCAAATAATAAATTACGCCTTTAAAACTCTTCGACCACCAACCATTGATCACAGAGCTTGAAAAGTTTGTGTTAAGAATACAAATCCATTTACGAAACGATTCATCAAAATTTAACCTTACTAAACACAAATTTGTACGCTGATCTTTTTATTATGACAAGGTGTATTCACTTTAATTCCGGTAGAAAGAGGAAGAGAAACACAGACCGAGATCTGTAGACAGATCTGGGCGTAGGTGGTTGCTCGGGTGTGTGTGTGTGTGTGTGGGGGGGGGGGGGGGGGGGGGGTTAGGGTATCACAAAGAAAGGGCATGAATTCTGTTGTGTTTTGGCGTATAACTGTGACCTTCGTACTGACAGATGGTACTTACAACACATTTTTTTTTTCAGGCGACAATTTTGTGTAAACAATGGAAATACCCGCTCATTTGTACGTGGAAAATATAGGCTAAATATTATATAAATGTTGTCAAATCAAGGAGCTACTACAGACATGGAGTCCCATCCAGCCAACCTTCTCTGATCTAGCTTCGATGCCGCTCCGACGAACGCGCGTATACGCAGCGGGGAGCCGAGCGTGATTTACGACATCTGTGTCCACGTCCGTGGCATAATCGCCCGGGTTTGGCGTTTCTATCGCACGCTTTGGTGGTTTCCGCACTGCGTTGTGATAAACATTACGGAGCGATCGCGTTTCATCGGGGAAAACCCACTTGTAATCCGTAATTCGGAAATGTGTGTTTGAAGGGGGAAGTGCGGAATTGGTTGATATTTGTGCGGTTTCTGGGAGACACTGCATAATGCATGCGATCGATCGCGTTAAATTCGAACTGCTTGATTTTGCTTGTTCAATTCGTTGTGTACCGTCCAAACATTTGTTCGATATGGCGGGTTTTGACGATATTGTGGACAGTGAATTGTGTAACCTGTTAGAAATCGAACAGTTGGAATTGGTTCCCGATGATTCTGAGATTGATTCAAACAGTATGTCGATTTTCATTGTATTTTGGCCTCCCCAAATCGGTCTTTATACACCAATTCTACACTACAGTACAGCACTACAGCTACAGGTACCCACCTGCATGTTTTCGTGTCCGTAGTTGTGAAAATATGAGGGAAAGCAAGGAGCTACTACAGTACTATTACTAAAAAACTAGCTCCTAGGGGAAAGGAACAGACCATGGCATGGGATGGAAAGGCAAAGGAGAAAGCCGAAACGGCTTAAATTTACTGATTTAAGTTTTAACTCTAAGACTAAGATCTAGATCTAGTTAAGAGTTTCATTGGTGACTTGGCTTGGGAAAACATGACAAAATGAGATTCTACTGTATTACCTGAAATGTTCGCGATTTTATTTTCGCGAATTTCGTGAGTTAAGACATGACCGAGTATCACATATCTATTTTATCAAGCTTCTTACTCTAAATTTTGATCTATAGTAAACTAAGTAACAATTTAGTTTTATTCATATTCTTAGACTTAAGTTAAATCTTAAGACTAAAGTTAATTAATCGTGATGAACGGATAATCGTATTCGTAATCAAGTCTGAGTCTGGGCAGAGATCAAAACTTTGTCATGAATTGACGACTAACACAAATATGAACAAATGGGACTGTACGAAGACGTGAGCAGACGACAGTGGTCGACCACCGTCAGCTCACTTCCAATGCATTTTAATACAAAGTATGTGTTGGCACCTGTTGGTACTCTTATGCTCGGTTGCATTCGAAAGGTTGAAGTATCCTCTTTCGAACGAAATTTCTTTAAAAGTTCCCACAAAAGTCATGTTTCATGCAGAGGAATTTAAAAAGTGAAGGTAATATGGCATGTTTTTATACATATTTTCATCATAACTCACCCATCTCAGGTCCAAATTTCGCGAAATAACGACTACCAGATTCGAAATTTCGTTGTGGATTCGATGATTTCGATTGCGCATACTAAAATGGCTGACTTATGGACTGCGCATGCACAAAAGAGACGTGTGTTTGTTTCGACAATTTCCACTCTCCTCCACTAACGGACAGAGCTGCGGCATCGAACTTGATCTTGAAAGCGCGCTGCAGCTGTCACCGGGGGCAAGATTTTGGTGATAACGTCGCTGCGGCACTTTGAAGTTAAGCGCGTTGCGTAAAGAGTTCGGTCGTAAATTACTCTGTTGGGGACTCCATGTCTGTAGTAGCTCCTTGGTCAGATGAAGCATCTAATTTACCATGGCATGTGCAATATCATTGACCTGCACAAAAGGGACCAAGTTTTCCTCACAACATCTTCAGTATCATTTAAGAAACTTTTCTATTATACTCTAGATTACATTTACTTGAATCTGCCTATGACGACAACCCTCACCCACAAAAGAAAAAAAAAATCCAAACAAAGATTTTGTTGATGACATCGTTTGTCAATCTGTGAGGAAACAAAGATTCAGAGTATTACAGACGTTAAGTGATACATTGTATTCTATCATCAAAATAGATTTAAATCAGTCTAGAATAGGCCTACGTCACATTCCTATTGGATAATTAAGATTATGTGTGTGGGGGGGGGGGAGGAGGCTGCTTGTATGGTAGGTCCCTTAAAGGGGAAATCCAGGCCAAATATAAGTTAGTCTGATAAGAAAGAGTAAAATATTACTCAATATTACGTCAAAATTTCATAAGTTCCTTATTTTTCATCCGATTTCAGTCAATTATATACTATTTAAATTCGTAAAATGTTACACTTTTGTATCAGACTAACTTATATTTGGACTGGATTTCCTCTTTAATACCCTAATAAAGTCAAAGACAGTCACTCACACACACGTACACACACTGCCCGTAGTGAGACTGTATGGGAACTTGTCCAACAATTATGCCAAGGAGTCTAATTCATTGTTGATTACTTTAAGATCATCTATTCGTTTGTGTTGTCACCAGTGTATTTCTGCAAAAGAAAAAATTATAGGCTAGGTGTTACAAAATCAAAAATATTTCCAGCTTTTGATCATCTTAATAGTTCAAAAACTATATGCCTGGCAGCACTGCCATTGATACGAGCAATAGCTGAATAGTGTACAATTTTGTTTGAGGTAATTTGAAAAAGAAAGCATGATTCATTTTCATTTCATATTCAAGATTTATTTGAAGTGAGGGTTAAGATTTTTCTCTATTTTCAATCCTCTGCCAAAAATTTAACTGTGCGCAGAGACCATGATGTGTATGGGAGTGTGTGGTTAACACCCATTCGACAATGGTCCTGAACAATGGCCATGATTTGAAAACTCCATTAATATTGACAAGAAATTCCACTATCACATCTAGTTTATGCATCATAAAATGTAGTGTATGCAAGCACATGAAAACATTTTGCTCACTGTTTGTTAGGTGTTTTTTTTTTTTTTTTTATGTGCATGCGTTTTATCCTTACCATGAATTCAGACTAATAGTGCCCATAGCAGGGCAATCAATCATGATTAAAGCGTTCGTGTGCCTTGGAGCAGGAAACCAAAAGCACAATATAGTCAGCAGAGCTCTTAAAAGATGGTATTAACGTGGTAGTCATGTCTATTGTTCAGGGTCATTGCAAGCACACACTCACATACACATCATTGGTTCTTGTGTAAAGTTCAATTTTGTACAGAGGGTTCAAATTTGACCAAAATCTGGAACTTAACTTTAGAATTAAACATGGATTTAATGAAACTAATTCATGCTTTCATACTCAAATCAAGTCCAACTAAATTGTACACTATTCACCTATGACTCATATCAATAACAGTGTTATCTGATGCATTATTTTCGAACTATCAAGGATCGAAAGTGGGAAATGTTTTTTTTTTTTTGTAACACCAAGTATTTTCATGTTTGGGTTTGAATGTGTAACATCCGAATGGTTGTTATTTGATTGTTTTTATTTGGTTACTATCAATATCACTGTTCGTGGAAAACATGTGAAAGTTAATGTCCTTAACCTTAATAATGATATTGTCTTCTAATTCTTATCTTACATCCCGCCCTTGTGAAACATCCGCCATTCTGTTTATTTGATTAAACTCTAGTTCATATAGTGCCAACACGAATACAGTTGAAGAATGACACTTACCCACATATCGACCCCCCCCCCCCCCCCCAAAAAAAGGCAACTTTTTGATCGTGACGCTTAAAGGTCCAGTTTACCTTTGGGAGCAGTGATTTCAAAAATGTTCAAGATATCACATTTGATTCATATGTGTAGGTCTGTTGTATCATAAAACATCCTACCATATAAAATTTTTGCAATAAAGCCTAAAATATAAGGAGATATCAGTGTTTTTCTCAATAAACCGTAACTGTATACGCTTTAGTCTTGAAACATTTTTATTATAACTATTGTTTATATTTTGTGTATTTAACAACACTTGACATCGATTACACGGATTCAAATTTTTACAGTGGTTGTTTCTATCCCTAAATCACATTTTAGAACTATTTTAAAGCACTAATGCTGGGTTTCTGTTTCATATGCAAAAGGTAAATTGTGCCTTTAAGAAAAAAAAAGCGAGAGGACAGTGTGTAACAGGCTAGAACTCGGTAGAGATTGAACACTTTTCAGATATTTGGTTAAATTTTGAAGCATTGCTTCTTGTCATGCTGGCAGCTCCTTCTCGGTGTCAATGCTGAGACTGTGAATGAGACTGAGCAGACGAGTCCAAAACACGAATAAAAGGTACAGAGGTTCGATCCACACATGCATACATCGTCAATTCTGTCCATCTAACCCATGTCTTTGTATCTCCCATTGATCTATGTAAAGAAGCTGCTTATCTGCCTTTGTTTTGATTACGAGAGTTTAAAATGAGTAATGACTATAACTACCTTGGCAGCAAGTAAGAGAAAGATATATCAGTAGTGAACAATGATTTCTCACGCGTAGGGTAGCTAGGGCAGACACGGGATGTAAGATATCAAAGAAAGCATGTTGGCTAATATAATGAATATGGTGCGTTACAGTCTGTTGAGATTGCGACACTCTTCCCTTCCGGGATTCCCGATTTCACTTTGAATGCACCGTGCATCCAACCTACCTCCATCACTCCTATCACCGAGTGTAGTGGTTATAAGTCAACGAGTCATGCACCAAATTGTGGAATCCGCACTAGAGATCTAGGTTGTGTGAAGTATTTTTCGTACCGAACCGACAGAAGAATCATGGATTTGGTCAAAAGGCTGAATGAGCAGCTTACGTGTCCCATTTGTCATGACATGGTTGAGGACGCCAAACTGCTCAATTAATGTGGTCACACGTTCTGCGATGGATGCATTGACCCCGTGATCAAAATTGCAAAGGAAAGAATGGACTGGTATACAAATGGCATCAAGTGTCCATGTTGCCGACTTCCAACTCTTCCTGAGGAACTGATTCAAAAAAACTGGATGGTGGATAATATCATCAGTGAAATAAATACCTTCCAGAACAATGCAACGTCCAACGTGTGCAGTCGCCATGGAATGAACGAGAAGAAATACTACTGCCAGAATTGTGAAGTGTTAGTGTGCAGTGACTGCGTTATCGAAGATCATTATGACCATCGGGATAGACCCAGGAGCCTTGATAACATGACTGAGATCATCTCCAGGGGTATGAAAGCTTTAATGGAGCAGTGTCGAAAACGGGAAGCTATGCACGCTGACTTAAAGAGATCTCTGGATGACATCTTGTCGGAAGGGAGCCGAGTACTTGAAACGTTGGCGACGGATGTCACTGAGGAATATGAAAAAAGACGAAAGCAGCTGGAAGAGGAGAAGAATCGTCTACTCGACGACATTGCCACAAAGAATAGTCATTTGCGGAGTTCCTTGGATGATGTCATGTCTGTCCACAAGGAGGTGACATCTCGCGTAACACAGGCTCGTATCGAAGCGACGAACAGGCTCAGCGAAGGTAACAAAGCAGAAATTGTCACGTCATATAAAAACTGTGCCAATGATTTGAGGAAGGACTTGGATATCGAAATCCAAGTAACTTCTGACCAAGAGATGAAACTACAAGATCTTAAAACGTTGTATTTGGAGAGATCACAATGTAGTCCGAGCATTGGAGAAATACAGAGTTTTGAGTCATATCCAGATGACAGTGCGCCGGTCTCAGCTGATGATGATGATGATGGTGAAGATGATGATGATGATGATTTTTTAATCAAAAGTGATGATGATGTCGATTGCGATAGCACTACGTCTCAACGCGTCCGATATCGTCGTTTGCGTTAAAGGTACCGCTTAACGGGGTCATTCCACGAGTTCGACATCAAAGAAGGATCCATGAGTCGTACAGCCCACGAGTCACGAGCTCGACACACTGCTGAAAACAGGGGCGGATCCAGAAATTCTGTAAAGGGGGGGGGGGCGTGACTAATATTTCTGGTGCCACTTCCGGGTTTCATTTCATTGTTTTTCTTTTTATTTCTTTTGTTTTCAACGAAAAATAAAAGGGGGGCGTGCGCCGGTTGCGCCCCCCTCTGGATCCGCCACTGGAAAAGACCCACGAGACCAACACCGCGTGCACTTTGCATACTGTTTGCATAGTCCATAGGGCTTGCTATTTGACACGAAAAAAAAAAACAGCACATGATTATTTACGAGACATCGCTCGAGTAAATGTGACCCTTCTAAACCATTTCTTTTAATTAATTTTCCCCACCACTCGACTGTTATATCTCACACCTCTTCAATAGTGTCGTGTTTAAGGGACCGTATGCATAAATAGCAATTACTTGTGCTATTCTTTTGCTTGAATTCGTATACAAAAAAAGCAACAGTTTGAGAGCAAAAGCTTTTGCAGTATTCTCTTGTTCGTCCCTGGCAGTTTGGAGTCTAGCTGATATTACCACCTCTGACAATTGTGTCTCGTTCATGGGCCGCACACCGTATGCATTAATAGCAATTTCTTGTTTTGTCTTTTGCTTGAATTCGTATGCGTAAAAAATAAGCAAGTGCTCACGAGCAAAAGTTTTTGCTAGCAAGCACGAACAATTGCTTGCTGCCTCCGAGCAGGCATTTGTTTTCAGTTCAAGCATTTGTTTTACAGCGTATGTATAAAACTGACCTTTTGTTTGTTCCTGTTAGCAAATTACTTACGTTTTTCCAAGCTCTGTAAAACGAGCTTGAGCTTTTGCTTAAATTGGACGTTCATTTTTAAGCATCATGTTCATATTCGTGAAAGAAAGGCAAAAGTTGTGCAAGAGTATGATATAAATCAACCAGATATTTCTAATGACATGCATCGGAAACTTTTTCGTTTCGAAAAGGGGAATGTCACGTGGTTAGCAGACAAGATGGGATGAGAAACGGGTAAGATAAGTAGAGTACAATAAGACTTTTGTATAATCAAGATAGATTTAAATGCAGTGTGCCTGCTTGTACGAGATCAGATTAATGATAAATCACTCAGACTCGGGTTTCTACGGGAGTGTCATAATTTAATCTTGTCTTCTTTTATCGCAACTCACTCCAATCCACTCCACTCCGTGAAAACTGTAACAGAGAATGATATAAACAAAGGCATATGATTAATACATGTGTTAACATACTGGCATAAATGAATGAATCATTTCATGTGTATGCATAGAAAGATAAAGAACTGTTCGTACCAATAAATGCATCTTATAAGTTAACACACAGTATCTTACTCTTTACTTGTGTGTCTTGTTTGCATTTATCTAACTCGAACCTCAACTCTATTTATATCAGTGACACCAATATTAAATGAGTGAATAGGAATTTCTTGTCCCGATTTAACTCGTATCAGTATGACTTGAATGAGCCCTTTAAACTGTCACAATCCTTTACATCCTTTGTTTGAAAAGTTTTCTTATTAATATTAATGTAATAATCATTTATACTAAATCATGCATCTTTCACTCAAATACCAGTAAATCAATATTACTTATCTCTTTATACATAAATGAATATTCATGATTTAGGAATCAGAGTTGCCAAGTAAAGGTAGCACCAAATGTTTCAGCATTAGCAGCTGAAAGTGTTATAAAAATAAAATAAACCTGTAACAGCACCATAAATTGCCTTTGAAAACCAAAACTTCATTACAACCTTCATAATTCTTCTCAAGTTTGGTTAGAATAATTTCAGTGCTGTTTTACTTGGCAGCCTTGACATGTATAATCTAAGCAAATAGCTGTATATGACTTTGGCTTGACCTTGAGCCTGATTCATTTAACATTTAACTTTCATACGTGCACAAACGTGTTCTCCAATTAAAGGCTTTTCAACTATCTAGGTTTTACCAACCAAAACTGCAAGTGCTTGTTGCATAATCGTGTTCTTACACTGAACCTAAATTTCTGTAATGTACATAAACGTACTTCGGTCAAGCGAAACATACACGCATACTGCGGTACACATTCTGTCACTGACTACAGTAACATTGCACAAATGATAGCCAAATTTATACATCTTTAGAGACATAATTTCAATAAATGCTTTAGAAAAGAGTAAATTACTGACCTCCGTGCCTGGCTTGTCGGTTTGGATTTACCAGGATTCAGGATTCTCAAGATAATCCTGAATTTTATCGTTGCAAACAGGGCGAATCATTCATTGCGACATCATGAATTTCAGTCTCCGTAGATGGCGCTATAAATTATGCGTATCTCGTGATTTGCGAGATAAAATAAATTGATCAAACTTTACATGGCTCCTTTAAATTAGGTAACTTATTTACTCTTTCGTGAAGATTGATAAATTAAGAGTATGACCTGGCATACATGTATCAGGCAATGTACCAAACAAATTTTACATCTTAAAACTGAGTTGTCGCATAATATAAAATGTGTAATGCAGCATACAAATACAGTTGACTCTGCATAAATCGACATTTCATGAGTCAAACAATCGTCCCAATCGCCTTTTTACAAAGGCAGTTGAATCATCAATTTGATATCCTCTCTAACGGTGACCTGGTACACATTATGCAAATGTACATAGTATGCAAATGTGACTCATTTGCTAAAAATACTAAATGCAATGGAAACTCGATATAACGAGGTCCTTGGATTGACCAAATTACCCTGTCATAACAAGAATATCTTATATCAAATAAAAAAATCATTACATAAAGAGGTAGGACCAGAATAATACTGTGGTATCTCAGGTCTCTTTATACTGATTTTCCACTGTATACTCATATTTCAAATACAATTATACACAAAGATCGAATCTGTAGTCTTGAAACTAGTCACTATCTCAAACAATCTCTTAGTCTGAGCTTCAGATCTTGCTTGTCCCTTTTCAGATTGAATGGTCAATTGTGACCCGCTACAACAAAAGGATCCGAAAGTCGGGGAGGACGATTTTCTGAAAATGACTTGATATTATTACCTTACTCTTTCACTTTTATTTCATTATAACACGACTCAAGAAAGTACTCTGTTGGAGAGATATCAATGATTTTATTAGCGCATATTGACTGGTTTAGGAAATCAGCGTTTCGAGAAAAACGCCTTCAAAGTTTTCCTTCCGACGCTGTCATGATCAAGGGGAGGCGAGACAGTTTTCACCGCTTGACAATAGAAGGCAATGCTCTTAGCAACGTCCACGATGTTCATTCAAGCTTAGCGCCAGCGGTCTACGCACGACCAATCACTAACCAGGATGCTACGCACTGACCAATAATGGATAATGGAGGGAACTGGTAAAAAGCTTGGCTTGAAGAATGCAGTCCCCTTGTGAGTATTAAACTGCAGTAATAAAATGAAACGATTAGACGTATATATTGTTTGGGAAACAGAGGGAACATGAGACAAATCATACGCATTATATATATATATATATATATATATATAATTATATATATATATATATATATATATATATATATATATATAAAATGTTCATCTTGGAACTTTCCACGTGTTGGACTTCGAATGTTGTAATCATTAGAAGAAAGAGTCTCAATTACGTCATGGATCCAACGAGAAGGTTTTTTTTTTTGTAATAAAAAAAACACTTCTCGTTGGATCCATGGCGTACTTGAGACTCTTTCCTCTAATAACTATATATATATATATATATAATATATACATATATATAATCTTATATATATATATATATATATATATATACGTATGTATACATATATATAATCTTATATATGTATATATACATATGTATATATACAATCTTATATATATATGTAATCATATATATTTGCCCCATTGTTAATGTAGCCTAGTCTTTTCTGTGTGTAATCCCCTCTTAACATTGTACTAAAGTATCCCCATTATAAGAAGGGAAGCTATAGCCCACTGGGTGATTGTTGTAAAGACCAGTGCTTGAATACGAACAAGAGAGACGCCTTGGGAAAGAATCCTGTGTTTGGCCTTAGACTGTTAGAGTGAAGACGACATTAAATGTTACTCCAAGCAACGAAATGATCAGAATAATGTCTGTGTGATTGATTCTGAGTATACAAAAACAAAAACATTTCCCGCTTTTCATCATTTTGATAGTTCAAAAACTAGATGTCTGGCAGCACTGCCATTGATACGAGCAATAGCTGAATAGTGTACAATTCTGTTGGAGGTAATTTGAAAATGAAAGCATGATTCATTTTTATTAAATTCAAGATTTATTTTGAAGTTGGGGTTCAGATTTTGCTATATTTTCATACATCTGTACAAAACTTTAACTGTGCGCAGAGATCATGATGTGTATGGGACACCCAGACAATGGTTCTGAACAACGGCCAGGATTTGAAAACTCCATTAATATTGACAAGAAATTCCACTATCACAGCTAGTCTTTATTCATCCTAAAATGTAGTGTATGCAAGCACATGAAAACATAAGATTATGCTTACTGTCTTTTTCATGTGCATGCATTTTATCCTTTACCATGAATTCAGACTAACAGTGCCCAGGGCAATCCATCATGATTTATCAATAAAGCGTTCATGTGCATTGGAGCAAGAGACCAGAAGCCTAGTCAGCAGAGCTCTGAAGAGGTCGTATTTGTGGTATGCATTTGTTCAGGGTCATTGCAATCACACACTCACATATACACATCATTGGTTCCTGTGTAAAGTTCAATTGTGTACTTACGGTTCAAATTTGACCAAAAACTGGAACTTAGCTTTAGAATTGAACATGAATTTAACGAAACTAATTCATGCTTTCATACTCAAATCAAGTCCAACTAAATTGTACACTATTCAGCTATGACTCGTAGCAATAACAGTGTTATCTGATGCATTATTTTCGAACTATCAAGGATCAAAAGTGGGAAATGTTTTGTTGTTGTTGTAACACCAAGTATTTTCATGCTCTGGTTTGAATGTGTAACATCCGAATGGTTATTATTTGATTGTTTTTATTTGGTTACTATCAATATCACTGTTCGTGGAAAATATGTGAAAGTTAATGTCCTTGACCTTAATAATAATATTGTCTTTTAATTCTTATCTTACATCCCGCCTTTGTGAAACGTCCGTCATTCTGTTTGTTTGATTAAACTCTGGTTCATATAGTGTCAACAGGAATATAGTTGAAGAATGACACCCACATATCGACCCCCCCCCCCCCCAAAAAAAAAAAAAAGAATAAATAAATAAATGAATAAATAAAAGGTAAGTTTTTAATCGTGACGCTTAAGAAAAAAAAAGCGAGAGGACAGTAAGGCCAGAACTATTGAACACTTTTCAGATATTTTGTTAAATTTTGAAGCATTCCTTCTTGTCATGCTGGCAGCTCCTTCTCGGTGTCAATACTGAGACTGTGAATGAGACTGAGCAGACGAGTCCAAAACACAAATAAAAGGTACAGAGGTTCGATCCACACATGCATACATCGTCTATTTTGTCCATCTAACCCATGTCTTTGTATATCATATCGATCTATGTAAGGAAGCTGGTTATCTGCCTTTGTTTTGATTACGAGAGTTTAAAATGAGTAATGACTATAACTACCTTGGCAGCAAGTAAGAGAAAGATATGTCTGTAGTGAACGATGATTTCTCGCGCAAAGGGTAGCTAGGGCAGACGACACGGGATGTAAGATATTAAGGAAGGCATGTTGGCTAATATGATGAATATGGTGCGTGACAGTCTGTTGAGATTGCGACACTCTTCCCAGCCGGGATTCCCGATTTCACTTTGAATGCACCGTGCACCCAACCTATTTCCATCACAGCTACATTAAGTGTAGTGGTTATAAGTCAACGAATCATGCATCAAATTGTCAAATTTGCACTGGAGGTCTACGTTGTGTGAAGCATTCTCGTTATAAGCAGACGGAAGAGGAATCATGGATTTGGTCAAGGAGTTGAATGAGGAGCTTATGTGTCCAATTTGTCATGACGTAATTCAGGACGCCAAAATGCTCGAATGTGGGCACACGTTCTGCAATGTATGCATTGACCGCACGATCGAAATTACGCAGCAGAGAGATGAGGACTGGGAGATAAACGGTATCGCTTGTCCATGCTGCCGACTTCCTTCTCTTCCTGGGGAATTACTTCCAAAAAACTGGATGGTCGATAACATCATCAGTGTCATCGACTCCTTTCAGAACAATGCCGCGTCAAACATGTGCAGTCGCCATCGAATGAACGAAATGAAATACTACTGCGAGCGGTGTGAAGTGTTAGTGTGCAGTGACTGCGTCACCGAAGATCATTATAACCATTTGAAGAGGCCGAAGAGTCTTGATGAGATGACTGAGATCATCTCCAAGAAAATGGAAGCTTTAATGGAGGTGTGTCGAGAACGGGAAGCTGTGCTTGATGAGTATAAGAGATCTCTGGATGACATGTGGTCGGAACGGAGCCAATTCCTTGATACCATGGTGACGGATGTCACTAAGATATATGAAGCAATAGGAAGGCGGCTGGATGGGGAGAAGAGTCCTCTACTCAACAAAATTGCCACATGGAAAAGCCATCTGCTAAGTTCCTTGGATAATGGAATGTCTGTCGTCAAGGAGTTGACCACGCGCCTAACTCAGGCTCGTATCGAAGCGACGAACAGGCTCAGGGAAGGCAGCAAAGTTGAAATTGTCACGTCATACAAGAACTGGGCCAAGAAATTAAGCAAGGACTTGAAAATCAAAATCAAAATCAAAATAACTTCTGACGAAGAGAGGGAACAACAAAAACTTAAAACGTTGTATTTTGCGAAATCAGAATGTAGTCCGACCATAGGAAAAACACGTTTTGAGTTGAATCCTGATGACAATGCAGCGGTCTCAGCTGATGATGGTTATGATGGTGGTATAATAATTTTTACCGTTAGGGACCGCTTAACGGGTTCATCCTATGAGCTCGACATCGACAACGAGTAATACAGTGGCACAATTAAGAGCTCGCAATTGAAGAAACGTCCATGAGTCACAGCCCACAAAATCGACACTAGGCATACAAGACCCACAAGCTCGGCAATACGTCAAAAAGAGGGGATGGTAGAAAAGGCCCACTAGACCAGCACCATAAGTATAGACCTAGATAATGCCAGACGTTTTTGGAGGCTATTTTCAGGCGCAAGTCCAGTCAGTGTCGAATAATTGTCACGTCACTCCGATAAGTGCCGAGTCAATCCGATGTGTGTTAGTCTGGTGTTATGTGACTATCGGGTCTGGTGCAAGAGCTGTAACGTTAGACTACAGACCTGGCCCTGGTCCAGGTCCTGCGCTAGTACAAGTAGCATGTAGACACTAACCGTTAGAAATAAACTTACTCAGTTCAGGCGCTAGTACTAGTAATGTAATGGGAAATCCTTTGGCTTTCCTGTCACGACTGTCTAACATGACAGGCTCTCTTCCAGGGCATTCTCCAATTCCTTTTCTCTCAAAGCCGCCATACTAACGTTAGTTTGACCTAAACAATCTGTTGCAATTTCGTTATTCGCGCTTAAATATTTGTAGCGTTTGTCATGACTATGTGCGATGCTCACCATCCTGGGATGATCGCTAGGCGCTATAAGTTAGCTAGTGCGCTGTCATTTGTATTGTTATGATGAGAGATAACAGTTGATGCGCGCATCATAACAATTGGTTCTTTATTACGTCAAGAATTGCTGTTATACGTAATTTACGAGATGTTGTATTATGCTTCTCATCCTTGTGACCATGGTCACGTGACAGCATTTTGACCAATCACACATTGGTATCTATACAGGCCATATAATATTGTGTTTTATCGTACATAATGTATGTTTGGAAAACATAATGTTTAGTTTATGTACAATAGCAACGTCAAAGAGATGAACACAAATCCACCCCCAATTCACTTTCAAAAGATAGAAAATTTTTCTTAGTTGCTGGTCAGACCATTAAACCTTCCATATATTTTTGAAATCCCAAACGGCACAGGGACGTCTCATTTCAAGTTGTTGTTGTTGTTGTTGTTTGGTCTATTTTTCCCTACTGTAACATTTCCAAGTGTCCATCTTTTGGTGCGTCAGGAGATTAATGAAATAATGGTAAATATAAACACTTTATTTCTGTTTGAAAGAAAAATGGGAACACATATATGTGATGGTGTCATTGCTCAGGTAGCAAAAAAAAAAATGTTTCTATTCATTTACTTCAAGCATATAATTTTTGTGTTGAACATGGTATTTCCCCTCAGACAAGGCACAAAAAAAGTATCATTCATCCAATTCTTAAACCTTTTCTGATGAACGTGAACCTGTTAGTTACAGAGGTGTAACATTGATATCTGTGATTTGTAAGATTTATTGTGATATTATGAAAGAAAGATTGATTGATTTCTTTGAAAAAGGATTTATCATTAAAGAGAAACAGAACGGGTGTCGAAAAGAAAATGAGTTGTCTTGAACACTTATATAGCCTCTATTCCAGTGTTGAAAACAAAATAACTCTGTAAAAAAAAAAAAAAAAAAAAAAGTTTTGTTTGTTTTAATGATATGGCTTTCCCGGCAAGTTATATAACTCCATAAAGGCTCTTTATCAAGACAATTATGTGCTGTGAATGTAAATGGCAATCTTACTGATTTGTTAATGTGGATCTAGTGGTAAAACAAGGTTGATTTTGTCCCCAGTTCTGTCTAATATATTCATGAATGATGTGATAGTGTGAGGCTGTGTAACAGAGGTATTCAGGTGTTAGATACAAACATTGATATGCTTACGTATGCAGATGACATTGTGGTAATTGCTGACGATGAAAATGATCTTCAGTTTGAGCTTGATAGTGTATATTCGTGGGCCCAGAAGTGGAGGATTGAATTTAATACTTTCAAAACTCAAATTGTTCACTTTAGCAGAAAGCTCAAGGAAAAACCATATTTATATGGTATTGTAACGGTCAAAAGCTTGATATTGTTGACTCATACAAATACCTTGGATTGTGGTTTGATGAATTTTTAAGTGTACAAAAAGGCACCAAAATATTTGCTCAATCCGCAACTCGAGTCCTTGGAGTGGCTTTTAGTAAATTTAAATTGTTTGGTGTTTCTCTATTTATGACCTACAAAACATTGTATGATGCTATGATTTTGCCCATATTGCAATACGGCAGCGGTATTTGGGGCTTAGATGAATGTTCAGCCATTAATAGTGTTTTTATAGAGCATGTCGTTCCTATTTGGGAGTGGGGCAATATACCCCTAATGATGCAGTTATGGGTGATTTGGGTTGGGAACCCCCTTCCTATTATCAGTGTCAATCAATTGCTATAGCCTTTAAGTAAGTATATTAGTGGCCGTTGCCCTGGGAATTTTTTCTTGTGGTCTAAATCACTGGCAAATATAGGTGTTAAAAATTGGTGTTCTAAGGTCAAACAATAAATTGTTTGCAAAATTGCAGTGCATGCGTGTTGAACCTTTAGTTGAGTTTGTAAGTATACATTCTGTGAGAACCGTATCCATAGCATATAAATCATTTGTTGAAAGTAAGTGGGAATGTTCGCTGTTTGATAATAGAAGGAGAGTTCCCCAATCCAGAAACAAACTCAGAACTTATCGTTATTTCAAACACTCTATGAATGCCTTTAGATATTATTCAGTGTCAGAATAGATCTAACAGGCAGGCATTAGCTTTGTTCAGAAGTAGTTGTGTCCCTATTGTCCTTGAAACCGGACGTTACAAAAATGTCCCATACGATGAAAGATTTTATATAATTTGTAATTCCGGTGATGTAGAAGATGCGTTTCTTTATTTTATGATTAATTTTGTTCTGCATGTGATGATTTCAAATCGCAATCATTCAGTATTATGTCAGAAATAGATCCTTATTTTCCTCAATTGCCCATTTACCAACAAGTCCTGTATTTAATGTCATCAGAATCACTATGCTTTCAAGTAGCCAGTTTTGCCAACCTTATTTTAACGTGCCGTAACAATGAATTATATTCCCACAACTGTATAACGCGTTCATGTATTATTTCGCCCACCATATTCTCTTTCTTATTGTGTTAAAGAATTTGTACATGATATGTATATGTATTATGTATTACACTATGTTTGATGTATATTTATCACTCATATAGGCCTCTTTAGGCCGGTCGTCCGTGTGACGGGTGTGATTTTTGATAAAGAAATAAACTTAACTATGAAAACTAAACATATATTTTCTTTTTTCTATTCTCTTGCACTTACTCCTTTCAAGTTACAAATTAATTGTGCTTCGTTTCAGTTGCTTGTTTGTTTGTCAAACAGAGTACATCGTCAATTAAGTCCTTCTTCATAAGTCTGAAGGAGGACTTTCGTGGGAAGACCATAAACACTAATACCGAATAATTACCAATACTGTCAAGATTCTATAACTACTATTTATGCGCCATTTTACTTGTTTCATTTTTCTTCCTCGGATACTCTGCACATTGCCAGGCTGAAAGGCCTGAGGAGCAAACACACAATAGATAGCCAGTGACAGCACAAATGGAATTGAATCTTACAACATGAAGAAGATATGTAATGTTTTGTGGCCGTACGGTGGCCAATGGTGATTTGACGGGGAAAGAGTCCGGAGAAAGAGTGTCGGTTGCTATTGAAGCTGCTGAGTGAGAACATGACTGTTTGCTTGCTGTTTATCTTTTTTGCTTTTGTGACATTTCTGTGTTTAAAATAATGGACAAGTTATGCTGTTTCGAGGATATCAAACATCTGCCTGCATACATATTTGGTTGCTATACCGATATCCATGTTCACCGAAAATGTGAAGTTTAATTACACAATGCTTGTCTTCCAGTCTTCATGATGTCAGAGTTTGACGATTACTGTCGATCACTCTGCTCTTTTTTTTTTTCCATTGTTGTAATTTGGCTACAAATGTCAACATGAACATGAATGGAAATTGTACTTTAACCACATTTGTAGTTTTCAATGGATGAGTAAGGAATCGTTGTATATAGAGTTTGTATAATGCTTTGAAAACTCCGTTCTTATAGATACGTGTATATTCCAAGACAGATTTCATGGTGCAATATAAGAGAGCAGAAATGACAGCACTTACAGGGGACATTGCGTACTGACAGTATTTGCAATTGAATCGAAGTATACAATGCTTCGTCCACTATTGGATGTTCATCGTTTGAAAGAACATTCTTGAATGTCATCGATGACCAGCTGGAAGTAACCATGAACGTATCAAAAAGATTGACCATCTACAGATAGATGATACCATTTACAGCTTATTTGTGATTATAAGGCACCTAAACAAAATAGAAAATAGAAGACTAGACAAGGTACAAGAATAAAAAAAATATGTAAATCTAAACCCCCCTCCCCCGAAAAAGCAACAACAAACAAACAAACAAACGAACAAATACGATGACAGAGAGGTGTTGCAATATACCATTCATAAAATGAATAATTACAAAGGAAGAAATCTAGAGATCACTGCATGTTATAATTGGGATAGTCAGGAGAATAAGTATAAGCGAATAGCAAATGCAAGTACAGCTGACTGGAACTTAGTACGAAGAGAAAACTTCAGATATTTGGGAAAAAATGAAACCGCATGACTATGTTCTAGGTCACTCTGGCAGCTTTACAGTGCCAAATCATTTCCTCGATCTATTTCGCAATCAGATTTTGCACTCCTTTCCTCGGTCTCATTGCTAAAAACCACGTTAGAGCACCTGTAGAGACGGATGAGTCCAAAGTCCACCTTGGCCTCAGACAAAGGCATAAACAGAAATACAAAACTTTCACTATTAATTCCATTGTCGAAAGTACTACAAGGCAGCGTACATAGAATCGGTACGTGCTATCCACAACGCTCATTTCTATCTAGAATCCATACCTGCATATTTTCCATCCATCGTATATCGGGTAGCTGTTTGTCTGCCGTTTAGTTACAATGAATAGTTTAAAATGAACAATTATCAGTTGCCTTGAATGCCACTATCACAGAGACATGCGTCTACTGAACAATGACATGTGGGTTGGGGGCAGATACAGGATGTAAGCTGGTAAAGGAATCCACGTGATGTTGGTGAATGACTATGCATGTCATAGTCTGTCGAAATCGTTAAACACTCTCTCCTTCCAAAATAATGTAACATTTCAGCTGGAATTTGCCGACTATCACATCTTCATTATTGCTCAGACGAGTGTCCGCAGCGGCTACACGTAACTACATCAGATACTGCAGTGATACATGGATCTCTTGTAGACGTCTAACTTTTGTGAACTGGACTAACAGGAGAGAGAATTATGGCCTTTATAGTTAAAAAGCTTGATGAACAGCTGAAGTGCCTGATATGTCACAGCAGGTTTCGGGAAGCCAAACAACTCCAGTGTGGCCACACCTTCTGCAAAGAGTGTATAAGTCACCCGATCGTATATTTTCAGCGAAGAGGGGTCATTCGTTCTTCAGGAATTGAGTGTCCATCTTGTAGATGTGGAACTGATTTGGGGGATGAAGGCCTATCCTCAAGAAACTGGCTGATGGATAACACTTTAGGGGACATCGACTTCCTCGAGAGTGATATCGACCTCCTTGAGACCAATGGTGCGGCGGTACAGATCTGTGATCGCCATGGAACGAATGAAATGAGTTACTACTGCGAGCAGTGTGAAGCTTTGGCGTGCAGTGACTGCGTCATCGATGATCATTATGACCATCGGGAGAGGCCCAAGAGTCTTGGTGAGATGACTGAGATCATCTCCAAGGAAATGGAAGCGTTAATGGAGCGGTGTCGGGAACGGGAAGCTGTGCACGATGACTTACAGAGATCTCTGGGTGACATCTGGTCGGAAGGAAGCCAAGTTTTTGAGACATTGGTGACGGATGTCACTGAGGAATATGAAGCAAAGCGAAAGCTGCTGGATGAGGAGAAGAATCGTCTACTCGACGACATTGCCTCAAAGAAAAGTCACCTTCGAAATTCCTTGGATCGTGCTGTGTCCGCCGACAAGATGGTGACCTCGCGAGTAACACAGGCTCGTATCGCAGCGATGATCAGGCTCAGGAGAGGTAGCAAAGCTGAAGTTGTCACGTCATTCAAGAAATGGGCCAAGGAATTGAAAAAGGACTTGGATGTCGAAATCCAAGGAACTTCCGACAAGTACTTGTATAGGGAACTAGCCGACCTCCTTACGCTATATTTGGAGACATCAGAATATAGTCCGAGCATTGGAGAAATACAACGGCTGGAGTCGAATTCAGATGACAGTATACCAGTCTCAACTGATGATACTTCGGTGTCAAGTGACGACGATTCTGTGATCAGCAGAGACGATGATATCGATTGTTGAAGATAGCCCAACTCGTCAACGCGCCCGACATCGTCATTTGCATTAAACGCAGTTTGACATAGTTGCCAGTTTTAAAACTCTGATCTGCATGATCCTTCATATGGTGATAAAGTCACTGATACTTTAATTTTATATAAACCTACGGATAATTCGGGTTGAAAATAACGCCAGATGCTTGAGAGAAATTGAAGTCTACGTAAGCAATAAGTTTTACCATACTAGATCTCTCCTGCATTCCAGTAACGTTTGTATGAAACATTCCGTACGTTCCATTCATTAGCATTGTGATTCCTCTCTTTGTAGTGATAAACATATTTCTTAAAAATGCATTTATACATCATACTATCATACACCAATTGTCTACAAAGCTCGACAATTTCTGTCATTTAGTCACCATAATGCGTTGAAGAGTGTCTTCAACGCAGGAAAGACACGTGAATTTAGTTGTCTTTCCCTGACACGGAGCACTTCGCATATCTTTGTGTGTGTACGGTTCATAGACGATGGGGACTTGGATATCACCACATCTATTGCAGTGCATTTTGCTCCCGTTATAATGAATTCCTCGGGACAGGGAGATTTCTTTCGTTTTAACGAAATTTCATTATAACCAAACAGTACAGTGTAAAGATATATTGTGGATGGTAGTTTGTGGACCTGAATTTTGATTTCGTTGTAACCGTGTTTCGTTAAAACGGGAGTGCACTGGGAAACTCATTGGCAAAGACTGTAATGACGGGGAATACAACATAGCCACACGCTATACCTGTCAGGTATAAACTACGCCTCAGATATCCTATATCAGCAGTTATTTTATGCCTACGTAATCATTGCAAAATAATTATGCCGTAGAGAGGCAGCCCAGACTCTAAATTCTGATACAAGGAGGACCGAGTTCGGATGAGTTCAGCGAAGGGGTTTTCAAAGAGTTCGCTGAATTTGATCTGATATGTGATTTACAGCCAGTCAGTATCATTAATACATGTATAATAATATGGAGTGATTGATAACCCAACAAAACCAGTATCCATCATTGATATACTTGTACTTAGCAAATATTTTCATCAATAACCTTTAGCTCCACCGAAGTTTTATCCCTAAATATGTATTTAGAATCATTAATTACAACATTAACATAAAGTGTCGCACACCATTTGGCATTATTCTATTTAGGGTGCTAGATGTGGAGCAAAAATGACTGAGCCGATATTCGAACAGTCATATTATGGCTTGTGTGATAAGATGCATGTAGCATTTTTATATTTACCAGCAGTACAGTTGTCTGGATTTATTTAGAAGATTTTTTCATGGATTCCAACTATCATTAGTGTATATCTTGTTTCAATATTTGTTACTTACACCCGACCTTTTTTTTTTTTTTTTTTTTTGGTGATCTGGTGGCCTCTTTTTCTTCCATGCATAATATTGCATGGGCCGTATAGCACTATTCTTGTGTGTGTGTGTGTGTGTGGGGGGGGGGGGTTTCTTTTTTTTTTCTTTTTTCTTTTTTGTTCTCACGATTTGTCTTCCGGTAAGCATTACTGTGCATTAATGATCACTTTAGCTTGTTATCTTGTGTGGTGCATCGGTCGAGGGCGGAGTTGTGTGCACGAGTGCTGCAATGTGTGATTTGGATTCGACTTTTGTATGATTTAACTTCATTGGACGTGACTCTGTGTCATATATCCTTGACTTATATACGTGAATGTGATTGTTGACTTATCAATATATCTTTGTTTTTTATGTTAAGGGTTTGTGAATTAAAGAGATTCTAAGCTTTGTCTTGCAACGCCTTTAAATTGCATAAATTGTGTGCCATGTTTTAATATAACCATTTTTAATGCAATTGTTAAATTTACATATTTTTTTTATTATTATTTTCAACACCCGGATGTGAAATTTCATCACTAATGTTAGGTGGACGTTTGTTCCTTCAACTATGTTCTGTATCATATTTTATACACGTGATATATTTTTTTTTTTTTTGGGGGGGGGGTTATGTTCGTACTATTCGTAAACATAATGTTTTGATACAAAGTCGCACAGAAACTTGGTGTGAAACAGAACTCACTTGATGATCTTATTATCCTGTCAAAACATGTTGAAATAAAACGAAATATGAGATAAAGATAACAAGAATTATAAGTGCACATCACTGATGAACTTTGATGGTGTCTCAAGTTTGTTTTTTGTTTTCTGTACTTTGTTTTGTAGTTTTATGACGTTGTAATTTTGTATTGCAAATCAGCATAATGGGGATAGCGGGTATTCCCATCCCTCCCATCTATACCAGTATTTGTTGTTTGTCTTAATAGTTATTGTTTACGATTTCATAACAGAGACAGACTAATGTAGTACAGCTGATTTAAAAGCAATTTTTTTTTATAGTGATTATCAAGTCGATATTGTGGCGTGATTATCAACGTTTTCAATACAAGTGACTGATTAGCACGTCTATCTCCGTCGATCAGACTTATCAATGGATCGGATTCACTCTATCGCGCGTTGAACTCGCTAAATACAGAATGTATATCGCCTATTTACTAGAAGTAACCGGCAGGCCATACTGGTGTAAAATATAAAGATGGAACAGGGAGGTAGGAAAACCACCTCTCACCGATCTTGCTTCATCTCCAACGTCCATCGGATAGGACATAAACTGGAGGTCTCGTGTGTGTGAGAGTCACAACTCTTGCAGGTAAAATACAGTTGTATCCCGCTTCATTCATCCATCGCAAAGAGCAGGGTGTTGGCCGGTGAAGTTGTCAAGCCTCTCGTCAGATCCAACTGGACCCCATGGAAGACCAGTGGGGCCCGTTGTATAAAAGTTACTATTGTGGTAACTTTGCCATTCAATGGTAACTTCCATGGAATTCTTGATTTTGATTGGCTGTTGAGTATTGTTGCCATGGTAGTTACCATTGGATGGCAAAGTTGTCATAATTGTAACGTTTATGCAACGGGCCCCTGCTTAGCTAAGCTGGATATTAAAATGGGCTATCCAGCCATCCTCTCAGATTGAAAATGAACAAACAAACAAACAAACAAACAAACAAACAAACAAACAAACGTTAGTACTGTCTTAGTCGCCCTTGACTAGCAATGAGTGTTGGTTTAAAAGAAAAGAACAAGACAAAAAGAACAAGACAAAACAAAACTCGGAAAAAAACACAAATAGGCCTATAGAAGGATTTTTTGTTTCATTTGTTCTCAAATCAAAAAGACCCTCTCTGAGTAGACATGGGTGTGAAATAATGCCTGGTACCATGCCTCCCCTTTTTACTCCCAAGTGGTGATAAAATCTAGAAGTAACGGGAATTACATAAGGTGGAAAGAGCTAAACAAACCGAGCAGGCGAATGTCGTCAACTGTTCATCTCAATATCAAAAGAACCAGTGTTCATCTTTTTACTCTGAAATTAGTATAGGAAATGAAGAAAGAATTCCTCCAGTGCGGTATGCCGGTAATGAACCCCAAACATATCATTTATAGAGCAAATTTGTTTGTTTGCTTGTTTGTTTGTTTGTTTTTCAGTATACCAAAAAGGGTTAGAGATAGCCTAGCTGCAGGGATAGGGTATATTATAAATACCCCATACAAATCTTATTGAAAAACATGACCAACATCTCATGAAATGAAAAAAAAAAAGAAAATGACACTGACAGCAGTCCCTTTAAGGCAAATCAATCAGAAAGATGAAATCTAATGAACCATGAATTGTAGACCTATATACAGAATAGGAAATGAATCGGTCAGAAAGATGAAATCTGCACCAAATGAAAGTTACATGTGACATCACAAACGATAAAACTACATCCTTTGTGTTGCTACTTGCTATACTCTCCAAATCCCACTAAGAATATAAAATTACAACAAACTATATTCACAGTAAGAATGGAAATAAATACCCCCTTACAAATCATATTGAAAAACATGACCAACGATTATGAAATGAAAAAAAGAAAATGACACTGACAGCAGTCCCTTTAAGGCTGTGTTGCTACATAAAACCATACAAATTAGCTGCAAGACACAGCTGTATAATACACAACCAAATTCTCAAAGTATGAAAATAATACGAGAAATTTTTTAAGATTACGAGCCTAAGCAAGAAAATAGAATTGAAAAAGATAATTGAATAGAAAACTGTTGATTAAGCTAAAAAATAATAATAATAAAAAATCCATAGCTTCCTCATAATTTCCAAGATATGAAGATTGTCTTTCTTTTTTTGATAAAAAATTGTCCAAATATTTCACCATAATATGTCATGAGGAATAAATTTAACTGTAATACGCAACCAATGTATAGGACCTATCAAATATTAAAATAGTACGAGAAACTTCAAAAAATTGCAACCCTGAGCAAGAAATTTGAATTGAAAAAGAGAACTGAATATAAAATTGTTGATCAAAATTAAGATTTCTAAAGAAATAAAATAAAATTGAGAAAATTAAAGGGAAGCAAAATTTACTCTTACAGTCCACGTATTACTAGTATACGCTCGCGATAATCCAGCGGTTTACTTCCTGAAAAGGCCGATTTAAACTGTTGGGCTCCATGGCTATACCCCAGCGTAGCTTACTACACCTGTTTACGAGAGTAGACCCTCCTCCTCCTTTGGCACACTTACTGTATACTATCTTTGGTAGACACGGTCAGTGTACTACTACTGGTAATGATTTCAAGTCGTGCTCGTGGTGGCCAGTACTTACATCTATGATCTATGTTGTTAATCCAGTGAATACGCACCCAGTGGCAGTAAGTATCCATATATGTCTGGATGGTGTTAACTGGAACAAAAGTTATGGTTCGCTTCCACTCAAGATTTGACAGACTTTACTTGAAAGAAAAAAAGGTTGTTTTTTTTTCTGAAATGTAAAGGTACCAACGTAAATGTGGATATGTGGGACAACAGTTAATCACTGCTCGCTGCGTGAATACGTAGTCGTAACGACTGTAACGTAGTTGGGTGTCCAACACATCGACACCCTAATCATGCTAATGTTTTTCTGTCATAACCATAAATGTAAATGGAAGCCTGCCCTGTTGCTCACAGCGAATATTTCTCCCAAGTGTTCTGCTTTAGGAAAGAGTTCCTTATGCCCCCCCCCCCCTCCCCACCACCACCACCAACTTGCACAAAACAAATTACTAAGTTACTCCTCTCACCAATAATAAACTAAAGGCCATGCCAGCCAGGGTTTTTATTACCGGTATTGTCTATGTCTCAAAAGGAAGTCTTCCCATAAATGGCATAGGCCCTTACCTTTATTTAGTTCGTTACTAGTAAAAAAAAACAGTAATCCATCTATCTTGCGCAAACTAGTGCTAGTGGGGGGGGGGGGGGGGGGGCCAGGGGGGACTTAAGGAACCCTTTCCCTGCTGGATGTTAGAGTATTCTTAATCATAGGGCCTAGGGTTGATGTACTAATTCCGTATATGTATCCATGCATGTAACTGCGACCAGCCCCAACGCGCAGCAGTATAACTGTGTACAAGGAGCGTCCCGGGGGCGTGTTTTTTTTAGACGGCGCAGATTGGGGACCCTAAAAATCTATTGGGGACCCTATCCCTAAACCTAACCTTAATCCTAACCCTAACCCCAACCCTAACCCTAACCCTAACCCTAACCCTAACCCTAACCCTAACCCTAACCCTAACCCTAACCCTAACCCTAACCCTAACCAAAAACCCTAACCCAACGTTTTTCCCATAGTTTTAACACACGCCATGCCCCAATCTGTGCCGTTTTTTTTTTAAAAATGCGTCCCGGGGTAACCATGCATGTTGATATAAACTCGCATTGCACTGTGTTCATTTACTATTTAAATACTAGTATGATGGGGGGTTGGGTTTCCAGACACTTACGTTCGTGCGTGAAAACTTACCTATTTTACATAAATGTGCACCTTTCTTTACCTCAAAGACTTGATATAGACTCCTCATAATATGCTAGACAACATACAATGTAGGGTTGGGGGTACCACGTATCGTCACCCTAAGGATCTGTAGCTTGTTTATTCTAAAAATATAACACAAATCCGCCTAATTCTTACCTCAAATATGCCATAAGTACTGCAGTTTTGAATGTCGTGACCGTCTCCTTGATTATGAATCTCCGTTTTAAAATAGCGCAATTTTAGTGCGTGCGTTCCGTTTTCTTTGCGCAGCTAAAAAGAGAACCTTGCGATCGGCACCCCCTCCCCTCCATAGGTATACAGGTGAATTTCACAGCATAGGTAATACACGTGAATTTCACAGGCCATAGGTAATACATGTGAATTTCACAGCCATGCATCGTTACTGAGCGGATATGTAATTTTTAGCTTGGTTTGTTTGAGTTTGATTTTCGTTTCTTCGTAGTATCGTTTTTATTGTCTTTATAGCTAATGACACTTAATCCCGCGCGTACCTTTTCGTTCTATACGCAAACAGCCATGATACGCAGGGTGCCGATGGGAAGGTGCCCTGCCGATAGGTGGTGCCCCAACCATACTCTGGGTGCATCATTTTCATTACAGACGCACTTACAATACGCGTCCGGTCCCACAACCTGTTTGGTCACACAACGCTTGGTGATAGATCTAGTGCAGTGTGTGTGAATAAAGAGTCATCCATGCATGATCCTTCTGCTTTGTGTACCAGGTACTTAAGGCAAAAGGGTTGCAGATTTAGCAAACTTGAGAAAGCCAGATGGCAGAAGGCCGGGTACTAATGTATAGACCTAAGTTTTGCTCTTGGAGTAGTCAGTTGATATGCTTGTAGAAATTACATCTGATTTGGGCCTCTTTTTTTTCTTTGCAGATTTTTTCCTAAGCTGGCAGGATGTCATCCAGAAAATCAGCCAGAAAGAGGCGAGAGACTGCTAGCTCTGCAAGCGATGGAGATGGCAACAACCTTAGTGCGGGATATGCAGAAACAGCAGGGGAGGGAAAAGGTGCATCAAGCCTCCAGCCATTGTCAACAGAGCAACTGAGCCTGGACTATCGGGCCGGCGTTGTGATGGCCCTTACGTTTCCCCTCGCTATTCTCTTCTTTTGGAAAGTGACACTCCCTGTCACATGGTTTGTCATCAAGACTGTTCTTGGGGAGCAGCTCATCCTCAAACTTTTCTTCCTGAAGCAAGGTAAACTTATCAAGAGGTATTTGATGACCTCTTTTTGTTTTCTTCTTTTTCTTCTTCTCCTTCTTATTAATATCACCATTATTATTATTATTATTATTATCATTATTATTATTATTATTATTATTATTATTATTAATATTATTAAATATTATTATTGTTATTGTTATTATTATTATCATTATTATTATTATTATCATTATTATTATTATTATTATTATTATTATTATTTGATTATTGTCATCATAATTGTCATTTTTATCATTATTATCATCATCATCATCGGCATCATTATTATTCTTCATCACCATCTTCTTAGATCTTTATCTGCATATTGTTAGTCTGTTGTTTGTAAATTCAAACAGCTGCCTTACATAGTTGTGATTTATGAAATATGAATGCAAGCTCGAAACAAATGAATGATAGGCTTTGATGCCTCACTTTCCCAAGAACCCTTCTAATGACTTTTTGTGTATGTGTGTGTGTGTGTAGCATGCCTACTTATCATGTTAACCTGTTGAGTAATATGATTACTAGACCTGTATTGCAGATTGTGGATAAACTACAACTGTAGAAGAAATGTCACGGGTTTCTCTTTGGCCAATATCGGGCTAATAAACAAAAAAAAAAGATATGAAAATAAATGACATAAGACAATACATTTTCCATATATGTACAACCTTGCTGGGACTGAAGATGGGGACAATAACCATTCTTTTGTCTCAAATTTGGTTTGAAAATGATAAGAATGTCATATTGCCATTTTTGTTAAATGGCAAAGTGGGAAGAGAACATTCCACTGATATGAAACTAGGCATGGATTCTTCGGTTTGTAACAAGGGGTCTTATTCCCGCCTCAGACTTACTCTCGATCCTGACTGAGGAGTGCCCGTCATGGATCCCGGCAGAGGAGAGGTTCTTCTTGGACGACCGATTGGAGGAGACCGTGAGACGTCTGCCAAGCCCGGAGACTCCAGAGGAATTCGAAGAGCTCATTCTTCAGGGAGAGCCCATCATCATCACCAATGCCATGAAGGGTAGGGATCTTAAGGTGAAGTATTTGCTTAAAAGACACCTAGTTCTGGCGGTTCTGGCATACAGATCCGATGTTAAGCTGAGCTATCTTAGACTTGTTCGGTTCTGTCGCTGTTTTTTTTTTTTTTAAAGGTAATATCCATTTCGGCCGTAACTTGGGGCTTCAATATGTCTGACAGTAATTGAAAAATGCACTGTCATAGCAATGCACTTGACTCATTGCATAACCAATTTAATCATCTTTTCTTATTATTACCTCTGCAAAGGGAGGAGGTTATGTTTTCATTACCGTTGGTTTGTTTGTTTGGCTGTGTGCAAAATAACTCCAAAAGTTGTGAAAAGATTTGTTTTTGCCCTTGTCACAAGTGTTTGTTAATAAATTGTGAATGTAGTTTGTGGGAAGTTTGTCTGTAAAATGTTTTGATCATAAATGAATGTTGATTCAGTGAAGCTGATTGTGATACATATTGATGAAGTACCTACCTTAACTCTGTTCTGTGTTACTTTTGATGCAGTTGCTGAGGAAGGAAGTATCGTTCTTTCTGAAATATGTTCTATCATCTTTTAAATTAAAAGTGCAGTTATGGCATGATTTACAAGTGACATATCAAATTTGTTCATTGGAGTTTTAAAAAGGGATGATGGTACAGTTTTGATTGAGATGGGGCTTCAGGTTTCCATCTTCTTTTGATGATAATATTTCGAGATAATGAGAAACCTTCTTTGAAATATGAAAGAATATATAATCCTAAGAGGAACTCAAAATCTACTTGATGAAAATTGGTTTTGAAATGGCTGAGATATCTAAAACAGAGAGATCCTTGTAAAAGGTTGGACCCACCTGTTATTTTAATCGATTTGTTTTTCTTTGTTTTTTGAATATCTCGGCCATTTTAAAAATTGATTTTCATCAAGTAAACTTTGAATTCTTCTTAGAATCATATGCTATCTAAAATTTCCTGTAGTGGTTACTAAGTATCTTGCAAGAAGTTGAATACTGCATGCCGTCGGGTGCCCGTGCATTGGCCGCTAACGCAATACAAATTGTATTGTGTTAGCGGCCAATGCACGGGCACCCGACGATGCTCACCTCAACCAATACTATGCCAACCCTTTAATTCACATTACTACTTATAAAAGAACCATAAGTAATAGCACTGGACTTTGCCAACTGTCATTCAAGACAGGTGGGCATTATGATAGAATCCATGTCTTCCAATGTGTTGTCTTGTAGGTTGGGAAAGCTTTGGAACGTGGGATTGCGACACCTTCAGAAGACAGTACAAAGACGTGGAATATTTTGATTGGCAGGTAAGAGTGTATAAGATTACAATTGGACACAAGTCTCCGAGCAGAAAAGTTGTAAGATTTGTATCAAGTTAGAACAGCAGAGATTTGCATGCTTCCTATTCAGTTAATTTTCCTGATGATCCTAGTTAGTTTAACCAAGCAAAGTGGCTACATTGTATCTGATGTCTATGCAGAGAAATACATACCTGTGAAGTTCTATGTAACACTGTGACTAACTTTGTGTGCTGAGCAATGAGATTTAGACATCAAGTTCTAAATCAACTATGGAAGGGTTATCTGTTCTTTGCAAAACAACCCTCATATATTCTTAAGAGCATATTCCACACATGTGCATTGCTTGGGATTTTATGTAACAACTACCCAGTAATTAATTTCAATATCTATGGAGTTAAGAAATAAAAGCTTTACCCCAGGCCATGAAGAGATTACTAGCATAGAGTAAAATTACTATTGATGCAAGAAAATCCTTGTTTTGTCATTCCAGCATTCTCTTTCTTGCTCACTTTTGGTAAGCAAATAGTTTTATCAAAGTCTTATTTTCTATGCTGTAATATATATAACATACTTTATTTCCTTTGCAAATTAAAGCATGTGATGAATATTCCTAGGATACTACCTGCCCACAGGCAGGTAAGTACAAGGAAAGAAATACAGTGGGCCCGGTCCATCACACCACAATTGACAGTTACACAAATATATACCTGTATGCAAGTACATTTACACACAAACATGATACATGAACAGCTGTTTCAGGACGAAAAGAAAAAAAAAAACACTAAAATGAACTTATATCAGCATACATGTAACCTAAGAAACACACACACACACACACACACACACAAAATAACTCTAATCATTCGTTCAATTATACGAATCTACCGAGATTCACTACCAATAAATTGCATTAAATCCACCCAACATAATCATAATTATTTCACATCCAATATTATAGAAAAAACAGGAAAATATACATAATGATAAATACATATGCAAAAATATAAATCTTATAAATATGCGTAATTAACCATACAAAGGGGAAATCAAAATGGACATACAAATTGTAACTGGCCCGTAAATAATTACTGTATATAAACATGATATACATATAATATTCCTCTCATATCTATGGTATAATTCATAGTGAACTTTGTTGGCATGAGAAATCTTAGGAAGTGCTGCATCTGAAATGGCAGAAAACTCCACCATGTAATTTATTAATTTGTTTTGCTTTGTAGATTTGTTTTTAAGTTCCGTTCCAAAGATATGTTAGACTTGGAGAGCAAAAGGATGTGAATGAAATGCTATATTTTAAACTGCTTTTTGCAATAAATCTTTGGAATGAACATGACGATCCCCTCATTTCCCATATGTGGCACATTGTCAGCAATTGAGTCTTCGTGATAATCATTGTCCTGCTAAACACTGATTCACGTTTTGTTAATTGTAAGATGTTATCACTCCTAGTCCAACAATTTTCAATCATTATCAATATGGAGAAAAATTATGCTTAATTCAAATCCGATGTAAAAAAAGCTTCTGACAGGCATTTCTAAGTATTACCAATGATGTTTAAAGTATGTTTTGTTTTGGGTAGACACATGAAAATTTTAACCATTACTCAAATGGATTTTATGTAGAAATGATATGTCACAGAATGCATAGAAGCTCCTTTGACAATCTTTGATTCATGAATTGACCTTTAATGATTGAATGATTGTCTTTTGTCTGTGTTTCTCAGGCTTGCACAAGATACAAGTTGGCCAACATCACGAACAGACCAGGCTATGAGGGCATGAAGTGTGCGTCTGGCTACATAGAGGGCTTCTGGCCTGAAAATGCTAAATATTTACAGGTACGCAGATGCAGTATGTTTCAAAGGGCATTACAAAGCTTATATTATACTTCCTGCAAAGCCTTTGGCTGGCTTGCACAACCAACAAAACATTAATGTTACCAATGGGGTGTCTGCAGATACCAGACACAATGCCCACATTTATTGAAAAGCAAATGTACTGTGTACTATCATACAGTATATGGATACTGTGAATGTAACTACAAGCTTGTAACACTGGTATATAGCTAAAGGCATTGAAATACTGTTAACTTAAACTTACAGGCAAGATCTTTCAAACTCTGGACTACAGGCACACAATTGCAAATTGGTTGTTGTTTATGTTTTGTTGCTGTTGTTGTTGTTGGTGGTGGTGGTTTTGTTGTTGTTGTTGTTGTTGTTTTGTTTTTGTTTTTTTTTTGGGGGGGGGTCTTTTATCTGGCAAATAGTAGGACAAAATGCTGTTCAACAGTCTAATAACCATACAGAGATATGGCTATGCAACAAAAATAGGCACAAGAAAGGTGAAAATATGCCTATTAAATGTCTCTGACCCCCCGCCCCCCTTCATTTGTTCTCATTGCCATGGAGAAAGGAGTGTGTAGTCATTCTTTGTTTTTGCATCATGTAAACTGGAGCCCAGGACTTTTTAACATTCATCCTTTTTGCTTGCAAACCTTGCCTTGTTTGACTCAATGATAGGCACAGATGTTTGGAAAATGTAAACATGTCAATGACTGGAGATTTCCCAATCCCACCCACTCCGTTTGTGTCAACATGGCCTTACTTTTTGACAGAGGCGTTGTTTGTTTGTTTGTTTGTTTGTTTTTTTTTGGGGGGGGGGGGAGACCAACCAAATGCTATCAAGAAAGATTATCAGGTTATGGCCAAGTTCATATGGAGGGTAACCTGTGAGATTTACGCAGCCACAGGTTAAATTTTCATGAAGTTTGTTCCAGTAAGAAATCAATTCATGTTCCCCACTGATCAGGATTGGCTGAAAAAGATGTCCCCCCTTCCGGCCTTCCTACCACGCAGTGCCATGTCGCCTGACTCCAACCTCACTGGGTTCTTGGGGGTTCCTGGAACGGGTGTGTCACCTCATCTGGATGAGACATGTGACACTTTCATGTCTGCACAGGTAAGTCCCTTGCCTATTCCTCCTTTCACTCTTCCTTGAATCTTAAATGAGAGTGAAATCCAAACATGTGGATTGAGTGCATGCAGCACATATTAGCAGAGCATATCAGTGAAGTTTGACCAAGATTGCACAATCTGTTAAAAAATATGAAGCTTTTAAAGTTTTGGTACTGCCATTGCTGGTTGAGAAGACGTCAACATTTCATGAGTGTACCTAAGTGTGCATCAACTATATATACTCTTGTATAGCATGTAAATTATTTACAAAAATCAGTTTGAAACAGAAGTCACTGTTTGCTATGGTGTTTTACTGTAATGAAGATTAATGGTGTAATCAAGGACAGACATGCATGGATTGTACCCATGCTAATTTCCTGTATTCATGTTGTTGTTATTTTCAGTTCAGTGGAGTAAAGAATTGGAGTCTTTCCTGGCCTGTGAGAGAGAATGGACAGGTCAAGTGGAGAAAGCCTGTGGTATTCACCCTTTATCCAGGTGACCTTATAACATTTTAGTTCACATTTTGAAAATTTAACAGTCAGTTGAAGGCACAATGATTTCGACTCCGTGCATAACTCTATGATTTGGTTTCTTCCCAGGTACATACCATATTATAGTGTCTATTATTCAATTTTTTGAAGGGGCTGAAGGTCATGATATGATTTGTCCTATGTTTGGCTTCTAGGAAGACTGGCGATTTAAAGTGGCCATATTTCTCCATGGTTGTGTCGTGTCACCCACCTATGGTGTTTTCGCCAACATGTAAAGTTCAATTTACATAATATTGCAGAGTAATATAATTCTCATTTCAGAATACACACCATTATCCTGTTTCATTTGTTCACAGCTGATAGTTGTGCCCCCCCCCCCCCCAAAAAAAAAAAAAAAAAAAAACAACTTTGTCATGTCAGGTATCAAGATATTGTTTCCACAAATGTCCATGCATTAAAGACGAACATAATTAAGAAGAATGAGACTTGTCAAAGACATCATGAAATGTCAATCCCTAGCATTGAAATCATGATTAATTAATCGTTAATCAGTCCGTATGCATTAGAATGACTTGCTCATGTCCTTACCCATGAGTGCCTGAAGATATTTTGTGTTAGCACTGTGTGATGCCATTTTACTTTTAAGAGCTCATTGTTGTCATATCTATGACACTTTAACATAAGCATACAATTCACACTTGAAGTGTACAGAAACAGAAGGCTCACATCCCTTGATGCAATGGCATTCAGCAGATAAGACTGAGCACACAGTTGCAAAAATAAGATCATAGTTTCAAAACATGAATTTGTTTCACAAGTGCAGTAGTGTTATCTTATCGCAACTTGCCAGATCGTGAAACTCAATAATGCATGTACAGTGTATACAAGTGTAATGACTCATGAAGTATGTGAATATAACTATGCAAGGTTTCATGCACCCACTGTATTCTTATACCTCTGTCTGTGGGCATAGCAGAATGATCATGGGTCAGACTTATACTTCTTTTCTCTTTGAAGTCCATTCATTTTTTTTTTATCCTGGTAGGAAAATTCAGAGTATGGCCCACAGCATTCTAAGTGAGCTCACACCCCGATATTGAGAATTATTCAGCATTGAATACACTTATATCTCGTTTATTGGCCATTCATGTGAAAATTTTAAGTATTTGTTATGGCACATGTTGCCTTTTGTTACAATGGAGGCCAAACATATACTTTGTGTATACTCATATGTAAATATTTTGTATAGGAAGTAGCAGAGACTGAAATATCAAACCATATCTTATTGAGACATAATTTCATTCATGATACATTGAAATAGGGTGCATGTGGAGGACAAAGACATGGGTCATGGTATTTTGTTTGTCTGAAAAGGGTACACACTTAGTGGCTAGTTTTCGTGATGTAGACCTTTAGCATTGTATGATTTGGCAATGAATCAATGCCCTATGAACATTTTCTGTATTGACTGTTTTTTTTTTCTTCCCAGACATCTCAGATAATATCTTGGTTTGGAAGTTTGTTGTTTTTTTTTTAACAATCTCTGGCAAATTCTTTCCATTCCATCTTTGTATGGGGACCTCTTGTTTGTTTGTTTGTTTTTTCTCATTGTGTAACAAATATTTTGTAACATTATATTTTTTCCTTCTCATCATTCATCAGCGACATAGAAAGTTAGTTTTTGTCTTTTCTTAGCTTTGTGATAGCTGGTTTTCCCTTCCCAGGCTTCTCAGGTGGCATGCTTAGTTCTCTTCTTTCTTCAGAATGAAAGCAAATATCATCTTTCTTTCTTTTTTTCTTTCTTCTTCTTCTTCTTCCTTTCAAAGGTCATGAAATGAGTTTTCAGCAGGGGTATTTTTTGTGTATAGTGACTTATTGACAAATTACCCTCCATCAACATAAATGCGCAGCAACTATTCAGTATTAATGAGTAACAGCTGCGATGGAAATCATGGACAGACGTACTCAGATATCTACTAAAAAACAATGAATAATCAATGTGTATTTTTACATCAATGAAAGACATTTGGTCAGTCAGTTGCAATAAAAAAAAAGGACAACTCAATGCAAGACTCATTCATTTGGTATTTTAAGTTTGTTTGTTCAGTTTTAAAATTCTTTTTTCCTGGCTACCTCATTGAATTGTGTGCTTGGTCTTTTCCTTTCACCTCCTTCACTTCTGTCCAGGTGACCTCATGTTTTGGTTTGCCAACATGCGACATCACACCGAAGTCATTCACGGCTGCTCCCTCAGCTTCACCTTCCGCCTGCACACGCCGGTGCCCAAAATCTACTTCACGGACCAGCGCAAACTTGTCCTGGATCTTGGGGAGGAAGAGCGCCTACGCCTCTATGGAGAGACTCACTCCTCAGACATGTATTTCATGGACAAGTGTCGGCTAGTGGTCAAGGGGGACCAGGTTTTTGTACGTTGAGGAGTCATATATCTTTTGGAATATGTTTATCCCATTTGCAGTTACATTTGTTGTTGTTGTTTTGTTTTGTTTGTGTGTGTGTGTTATTTTCCTTTTAGTAAGCATTACAATTCTAGTACATGTTTTCTTTCCGTAATTTCTCCTTTTCACCAGCCCCGACAATATTTCTTTCCCTATGTCTCTTCTCACATTGCCTTTTCTTTTCTTCTTTTTTTTTTTGGGGGGGGGGGGAAGAAGGCAATGAAATTGTTTTAAAACATGAGAAACAATCATGTTGTTATTCATCTTGCCATATTCAAAGACAACCCACATAACTGTATACCATAACTTTTTCTCTCCCCTCAATACCACGTTATACAATAATGTTTGTTTTCTGCATACTCATCATTTATTTTTTGTTTCATGTACTCAATAGATTTATAATTTTCATGATGTCAAAATGAATATGCAGTCTTTCTTTACAATGCCTTCTTGCTACATTTAAGAAGTGCAGATTTGATATGACAAATTCACTGAGGCGGTACAGCCATCTGTGCTTATGTACATTGAGTAAATGTCACAAAATTCTTAAGGTGACAGTGCAGCGCTGCACAATCTTGTATGTTTAAGGTGCATGCTAACAACTCGAACGCAGATTTTGATTTTTTTCGTTTTTGGTCATATATATGTGACATGCATCTTGTAAATGAGGGACTGATCATTGATCTAGATGTAGCTGCAAATAAATTGTAGTTTTGTGATTTTGCCTTTTTCTGAAATAAACATTTGCCAATTGAGCATTGCTATCCTATCTTCTTCTTCTTTTTTTCATCATTATGACACCTGCGTCATAGACACTGCTGGCAACAGTCGCATGTTCAGGTAGATAATGTTTCCCCCGGGTGCAAAATTTGGTGCTTCCATTCTTGAATTGTACTCAGTAGATGTGCAATATATAGAACATAATGATCAAGCCGTGATCAATATTTGTGCTGTCGTTGGTAATTTTCACATGAAAAGCAAGTATGAATACATAGCTATAATCATTAGATGGAAATAGTGTAATAAATGATACATGCACATTGCATTGAAAGGAGGAAATGGTAACAACGCAAATATTTAATGTGTCAAAATTATGTTTGCGTGTTATATTTGGCTATTGTCTGAAGTGAAAGTGCTTCTAAGGATGAATTATGTGAAGTCCTACTTGATGGGCACTTTCAATGCCATGTTCAAGTATTTCAAGTATCTCATACAATAGACAAAATGTTAATGTGCAATCACGTCTTTCTTATTGATCATAGCCATAATTTTTTATGCCTCCGCCACGAAGTGGTGCCGGAGGCATTATGTTTTCAGGTTTTCCGTCCGTCCGCAATGAATTTTGTAGACAGCGTAACTAAAAAACCTTCAGAAGTATCCTAAGGAAACTTGGTATGTATGTGTGTTAGGGGATAAAGTTGTGCCTATCAACTTTTGGGTGCACATGCTCAAGGTCCAAGGTCAAATGGTCAAGGTCAAATGCTTAAAGTTTCACTATTTCCCCCATATCTATGCAATGCCTGAAGATATTTTCTTGAAACTTAGTGTATACATGTATTACCCAATTAAGATTCTCTGGTGAAAGTTTGGGGTCATGAGGTCAAAAGGTCAAGTAAAATGTTAAAATTTCACTTTTTTCTCTGTATCTTGGAAATTGTTCAAGGTATCTTCATGGAACATAGTATATATGCATGTACTGACTGGCAATGGTTATCTAGGAATTTGGGGTTCATGGGGTCAAAGGTCAAGGGCAATACTTCAAAATTTTACAATTTTCCATTTATTTATGCAATGCCAGCAGGATTATTTTTGTTTATCTTGATGTATGCATGTATAACCCAATAGAGATTCTCTGGGATTTTTTTTTTTTTTTTTGCCAAGAAGGTCAAAGGTCAAAAGGTCAAAGATCAAGTGAAAGTGCTGAACTTACTTCTTTCTCCATATCTCGGAAGTGGCTCAAGTTATCTTGAAACTAAGTATATATTTATGTATGTTCTGCCTGACAGTGATTCTCTCATAAATCAAAGACCAGATGAAAATGATAACAATTTACTGTTCAGAAATTGCACTCTTTCTCCATACCTTGAAAATTACTCAGTGCATAAACTTATGAAAGGGTCAAAGTCAAGTTAAAGTTCTTAAGTCCCCAAGTACATGATCTCCTATTCATCCAATTAAACATAGGTCACGAAAGGTGAACATTCAATACATTTGTGACAAACATGTCATTTTAATATTTTGCCAATTTTGTGAAAATGTAATCACACATTGTCCACATGTACTATAGACCTATTAGGAGAATCGTGCATTATGGCGGAGGCATACCAGTCGCCATAGCGACATTTCTAGTTCTTTCTATTTCTGATGCTTGTTTACTGTAATCATGTAATGTATTTTTCTGCCTTTAACATTTTGTATTCCTGTAATTTTGTACATTTGTATTCTTTGAAACAGACATAATTGTCTTTGTGTCTTATTTAGCATTTGCTATCAAATACAGAAAGGAAAAGTAAGAGACCGTTTATCTGCCTACTAGGGTAAAGACCTAAGCTGCTAATTCAGAACTGCAATTTCCTAGTCCAAGACAAAGTAAAGATAAATCAAAAAAGATCATAATTTATGTACCTAGAGCACAATTTCAAGTATTATCCACTATATGAGCAGTGAATTCTAGAAGTCCTGTACCATTTTCTATGCATGTAGGAACAATAATAGTGTAGTATCCAGGAGGTAGCAGCTAGGAAGTAGACATGCATGTACAGTGCACTCCAGTTACAACGAACACGGTTATAACGAAACTTCGTTATAACGAAGTAAATCTTCTGGTCCCAAAATTATCACCATTAAAGCCTATGGTACAAAATTCGCTTATAACGAACACGGTTATAGCGAAATTTCCATTACAACGAAGTCTTTTCCGAGCGCCACAGACAAAGAAAAACAAAAGAATTGTGCTTTCGAAAATACATAGCGGAACAAGCATTTATAGCGTCTCTGCATGGGTGAACGCTTCACACCACTGTGTGTTCGCTCCTTGTGTCACACACAGTTTCTGAGAGGAATTTGCGTTTATTATTGTAATACAGTTATCCCATCACATTTCACGTAGCTTTGCAGTGTATTCAGCAAACGTAATATAAGTGGTTCCTTGTTTTCGTTATATACCAGGTATTGTATTTGTTCGGTTATAACGAAATTTTGTTATAACGAAAGAAAACTGCCGGTCCTGAGCATTTCGTTATAATGGGAGTGCACTGTAACATTGGAAAAGCATCCCACCTTTCACTTCATTTAGCAGTAGCGCAGTCAGGGTGAAGCTCGTATTCTTTTGTTTCCTGTCATCATCAGATAATCATTCAATCATATTCGAAACTTTAAACATGCGTAGTTAAGATCTCGGATTGCACTTTCCGTGTTTGTTTATGAGCAAATCTTGGCTGTAGGTTTCATTCAGTATTGCTATATGATGAGAGACCCAGCAGCATTCACTTAGCCTATTATCTCAAATTTATGCTGCACATGTTTTCTATACCCTTTCTAGAAATATTATTATGAAAGCATTGCAAAATGATTGATGCATGTATCTATATTTCCTGCTCATTTATATTAAAGAGAATAAATAATACAAGTACCATCTTTGCTGCATCTTTATTGAGTTGTGCAATTGGCTTGCTTGGATTAGGAAGCCTTTTCACTTCATTTCTCTTTCTGTTGGGGGGGGGGGGGGGGGGTAGGGGGTAATGCCTCTGGTATGGTGCCTGCCAGTCTACAATAAAGAGTATTTGCTTCAGCCAAAAAGTGCAACATGCACTTTTCCAAATACATGTTCATGTACACGCATGCTTATCATACAATGTACAACTTTATGCATTAAGTGGTATTGCAAGTGCAATCGACAAGATGTTCGTCTAAACCCTAATGGCCAGTACAATCTTGTACAATTTACTGAAATGACAGAGACTAATTCATCATGAACTTTTTTTTTTCCAGCACTATACGGTGGGTTCAATGAATTGCATTATGAAATTGTGGAAATAGACATAGATTATGCTGATGACGTTGAATCATTGATTTTAGCAGTTTACTAGTGCAGATTGTATTAGTAATTTTGTCTTCCCCTATGGATTCAGAAGGACTTGACGATGGCGTTCATGCTGAAAGATGTTACGGTTCTACTCTGTGAATGAATAGTCACGTTTTATGCCCAATGTTATGCACACTCGGAAGTTAGGGAGGGGCTTGCAATTGGGAGTATTGAACCATGACCCATCCAATTGCAAGCACTACCTCTCCCCCGCCTCCGTTATGTTCAGGAGCTCCATACGCTAAAAAGCATTCTGCGGTTTCAGGTCAATGTGCTTATTGTACAGAAAAGATAAGTAGAGGTTACTGTAGCTCTATTGCAGCAGAGGGCAACAAATTGAATTTTATTCAGTTACGTCACATCTGATGCGCTTTAGCTCGGACGTTGTCGCGGTAACTTTTTGCCAAATTCTACCTGAGCAAGTTGTGGTAATTACCTCGACATGGATGTACCCTGACAACTCTTCCGTTAGAATGCTCATGCACTCCTGCAGTAACATTCCTTTGATATTAGATTGTAAACACATGTCACCCCTTTGCGCATGAACGGTAGGTTGTTATATTAAATGGGTTAGTCAAATACCGGTTTGTGATTGGCTAAACTTAGTCACGTGATGGAGGCACATTGGTTATGTTCGCCCATGGGAGAAAATTTTTGTAATGTTCTCCCATAGGCGAACATATTCACGAAACAAATGACAAACGATTGAATGATCATGTTTTTCACGCAATCGATAGGATAAATTTACCTAGTACATTATGTTTCATACAATGTGAAAAATCAGATTTGACTAACCCATATAATATAACAGATGATGACTTTTGTTGTCGGGAACATGTACCAAACGTTCCACCCTCAGTTTTTGAAATGCTATTTCGGGAGGCTATAAATCTCTCGACTTTGTCTCAGGACTTTAAACTCCCTCAATAGCATTTCAAACCCTTCGGATGGAACATCTGGTATGTTCCCTCCCCCGCCAGTCATCATCTATGGTAAACCTACCTGGGCCCTGTTTTATGAAGAGTTAAAATCGATTATATAGTTGATTTCAACTGTAAGTCTATGGCAGCCTGTGTGGTAAGGAAATTTAAAATCGATTTTATCTTTTGATAAAACGGGGCCCTGGTCTGTTAAAACGGTACGTCTCGCTCTCTTCTGCGATTTAATTGCCCGAGGCGAGGAATTTTGTCCTCCGGACGTTGTCCCAACGTTGGGTAAAGTCTGTTGAAACAGGGCTTTTTATAGTCATGTACACATGTTGGCAGTACCGCACGATATTTTCATTGTGTAATCGAAATCATTTCAATCAACAAAGTTTATCTTGAAAACTTGTTGGTCATTAATAAAGATAAATTTTGTCAATGACGAGTGTTCAGCAAATTGAGGTTTTATTTTGTGCATTGCTGTAAGGCAATGTTTTGTGTCGTGTGTGTGTTTATGTGCATGCATTCTTGTGCGTGCCCGTGTGTGTGTGTTGTGTGTGTGTGCGTGTGTGTGTGTGTGTGTGTGTGTGTGTGTGTGTGTGTGTCGGGGTGTCTAGTACGGCGTGTCTGTGTGTATGTATCGGGTGTTCACGGACCAGGTCTGCGTGTGTACAGGTATGTGTTTAATGCTTTTGTTTCTGTTTGACGGACGGCATACTTTTAAGAGAATGATACCCAAATACCCAAAGAGTATTCAACAAGATATTATATTTCTCTTTTCTAGCACACTGAAAGAGCATAATATTACTTGACTTGCCTCTTTCAGAAAACAGAGGAATAATACCCCAGTATTACCCTTAACATTATTAGTAACAAGTCGAGGGGAATGTGTATATTTGTTTCATTAAAAAAGAAAAACTATGCAATTTTCTTTAAATTTTCTTTGTATCAATGTCCTACACCGTGTACACTGACGTCACGAATGAATCTTTTTATCCGGCGATGATGGCACCAAAACTTATAACAGTTCAAATTTTTCAACCGATTGTTTGATTTTCCTCAAAATTCTCATGCCTTACCAAAAAACCCTATTAATGCTTTCACTCAGTTCACATGTGTAATTGAGTTTCGTTCCCCTTTGATACCTAATATGCATATTGCTGAAATGAAGCCAAATATTTAATTCCTTGAAACTTTAGCCTCATTTCCTGCGCCTTTTCCTTGGTGTGTGTCGTGTGTCTGTACAAAAGCGCTAAATTGCCGTTCTACTTATGACATGACGAAATATTTCATCTTGTTAAATTGGCTAAATAGCCCATGTCAACATGGCGAAATAAAGTGCTGACTTCCCATAAACTGATAAAAAACATTTTGAACAGTCTTTCCCGCTTTGATCTCATGATCTCCGCCGCCAGCAAGCCAGAGCTGCAAAACACAACGCAGCTTTGAAAATTTTAAAACAAATGTGCAGAAAAAAAAAATAACTGTCTTGAATGAAGAAAAATGCATGCACAGTTGTGGTATGTATCATTAGCTTTTATTCAAAGACCTTTCCGCATGAAAAGGCGCATCAGCTATCAAGAACGGAATTAGGGGAAACAGTTCCTTTGTCATTAATGACGATGCATGATTATGCAATCACCATTTTCGAAACACCCTGTACCTGTATGTACTCAGGCCCGAATTCACGAAGGTGGTACAAATGAAACCATGGTTTAAACCATTAACAAAAACCATGGAGCGTCAAGTGTCGCATGGAATATTTCGTTACGAAATCAGTCATTGTCGATGAAATGATTATTTTGCAACGAAATGACAACATTTCGTAACTATATGAACATTTTGTCCACGAAAGGATAATTTCGTTATCGAAACGGTCATTTTGTCGACGAAATGACCAATGACCACCTTCGTGAATTCGGGCCAATGAGCTGTGCATAGTCAGATGGCGGGGGATCTCGTACTTCAAAGTGGTTGGATTCGTTGAAAGTCCATTCGTGAGAATAGGTCCATCCATGGTTGCAGCAAACCATGAAGAGAATGATAATTGGAGAGTAGTGTAAGTGGTTTCCTGTCAGCAGACATCCCAATAATTATACAATAATTGTAGTTTCATTTTTGTATTGTCAGTTGATTGTAGCCCATCTTGCCGGACATACTAGACTACAGGAAATCTTACGCTGAGTAGTTTGTGCATGACCTCTTGAAACTTTTGTTATTATTATACCTTGCACTTAAAACAAAAAACAAAAAACAAGCTCTTTGAAACCAATAACACTGAATGTTAAGTAGAGTACTCGAAAGTAACGTTTGGAACGGAATGTTGCTGAGTATTGTCTATGTTTAGCTAAAAGTAATGATAAAACTATTCAAAACTGGCACGCGAATGTTCAAACTCTGAATTCAGACATCAGTTCGTGAAAAATGCGCCACTTGGTATTGCGACTCTTTAGATGAAAACATTCCATCATCAAAGCTTCCCAAAATGCTGACGTTTGATAATGTTATTGCAGGTAGTGAGCGATGGACGTCAATCGTCGCTTTAACTGTTTTTTGCTCTTCACTTTTTACGCCCAGTCTCGGTGAGTACCTTCCTACTGATCTAGAATTAAGAATACCATATTTAAAGAAGTTCTTACATAATACGTGTGTGAAGGACGTTTTTGAGTGAAAAGAAAAAAAAAATCGTCTGTTGATAACTTAGCACAGACATAAGTTAAATTCAAATGTTTGCATTTTTTAAAGATCAGGATATCGAAAACATGGAAAACAGAAACCTGTGGACATTTTGAGAGGTGTTATGAATAAAAAATATAATTACATGAAGTCACGACGTTTGGTAATCATTCGCCAATATATTATTTGCACATTATTTTCTTCATGTTGTATATCGGTGTAATTGTCATCATCATTATCACTATCATTATCATCAATGTTCTTTTGGTTTCAATTTTCCAACGCCAACCTAACAAAAAAAAATGAAAGGATTCCTTGAGTTGTACTTTTCTTTGAATAAAGAAATAATAAAGAAATTATGTATCTCTGGTCCGTATTTATACCAACATTAATAAAACCACGATAGTTAAGCATCTTAAAATAATGTTTTAAATAGCAGTCAATAACGGGTTGTAGCATTCTGTTCGATTTGCAATTTGGTTTCAGGAAAACCAAACCTCGACAACGCTTATCTTGCTTGTCTGTTGAGACAGGGGACCTTATTCTTTTGCACAGTCATCAGTCATCACACTCCACTTTTAGACTCCCTCTCATCTATGCATGGGATATCTTTATCTGTTGACTGATTATTACTTTGTCTTCAATCCGCTGTAAATATGACTGTTTTTTTTTCTTTGTAATCATACTTGTACATGTTTGTTTGTGTGGTGGCTGTATAATGGTTTATTGTTTGTAAACTTTGATATGCACGCCGGTATAAAATACGAACACGAACTATTACCTTAGCTGTACCAAACTTTTAAGGCCATTCAGCGTTCATTACCTGCCGATCAAGGTATGAGTTTTGTTGGCTTACTTTTTGTTCGTCTGTTTTTACTTCAAAACAGTCATTTAAAAGTTACAGGTAAATCATTGCTGTTTTTCAGCCGATATCTGAACGTTCTGATTAGATATTACAGAAATAATTACAAATGGGAGTTCCATTGATAGTGATATCAATAGTTTCCTAAAATGTTTATAGAATTTGTGAACTAGGTTCCATTATTTCGTTTTGTTTGGTATGATTTTTTTTTTTTTTTTTTTGGGGGGGGGGAGGGGGTTGTTCATAACTTTCGATGGTCTTTCAAAGAACGATTAAAGGGACGTATCACAATTACTTATGAGAAAGCACAAGTGTGTAATGGCACAATGTATCTATCTGCGCAAGTCTGTTGATAACAATCATTTTCCCAAAATTTTAACATTCATACACAAGCTATTACGGCGTAATGTTGTGTATGCATTTGTATAAACCATGCATTTCCAATTAATAATGTCTGTATCAATCATCATCTTACTTTCCAGGTAATCAGGCTGCGATTACCGTTTTAGCAAGAGGGTTTTCTTCAGTCGAGATTGGTTCACTTCCATACATGTATCGGTGCTACAAAAGTTTCCCCAGTCGAGGTGCCAAGCTGGAGTTTGGAATGATATCGCCTGTCCCAGTCAGACCGCAACGCTGCTGTTAATGAGCTCAAATCAAAAATTTATCGTACGCGCAGGTTTTTGCGCATGTCCTTCTCAGCACCCGAGATTTTGCGAGATAATTCAGAGACAAAGTGCATGGTCTACGAGATTCACTTATTGACGACATGAAGATCTACTATCCGTGACTAATTGACATGGTTTGTGAATATTTGAAATAAATCACACCTTTTAATGCTTACATTCTACAAAATGAGCTTATGATGCCATTATTCATATCTCTGCATTATATCGATATTTTCCAAACGACCCAGAGACAAATTAGAACAAGGCTTTCTATTTATTGCCAACCCGACCCGTTCATAGGTTGAATCAACACATGAATGATGGTCAACGTTTTAGATATACTTGTTATAATAGCACAGTAAGAACTGAATTGGTCCCTCGCTTAGAAACCAACGAAAATTGAAAGTCTCGTCAAGTAAAAATCATAGTGTGGCAATTTGAGAAACATGAATGATCATGCGCTCCTAGGGTATCATTAGATAAATTACTCAGCGATGTATACAGTGGATTAATAAGGAATAATTATTCTAATACCAAATAGAGAGCCCCAAAGAACTCATTTGCGCAAACTTAGTGCTAGATCTTTTATTATTGATTTGTATGCTATTTAAATGCACGCTACTCTATCTAGTTGTGCAAACAAAGTTCAAGCCAAAGTTGAGCTGTCGATCAGAGTGGAGTGTTGTTCTTGTTGTTTACGTGGAGATCTTGTCGCAGCTGGAACCTGAGCGCGTATACATACATTGTGCGCGCGCACACACACACACCATAGGGTCCTACACTGTCATCTACACACAGTGTATTACTGTTATGTAGAGTACACGTTTACTGTAATTCCGCGAGGTTCGTTCAACTCTCCACTCAGAGGGAATTAACCAATCAGAAACGAGTATTCGCGGCAAACTGAAATCTCGTCAAAAATTAACTGTACAACGCAATGATTTATTCGCCAACCTGACCCGTTCATAAGATCAGTCCACATAAAGTCATTATGTTTTCATAGAATGATATTTCCTCTTTCATTTTATACCTCTTCCATTTTGGTCCACCTTAATTTCGTTGGTCTAGCGTACCCCTTAAGAAAAATGAAAAATATGCAAATTTTGTGTTTTATAATTTCCTTGTTCAATATATTTTATATGTCATAACCTTTTAAGTGGTCAAATTTCATCAAAGTACAACTCTTCAGCTTTTCATCGATGTATAAATCATGAAGATTGATAATGTCGTTTAGATTTACAGAGACTCTAAAAAATTGGTCTCCCAGCTCATTACGTATTCATGTCCGCGAGGTCCATGCATACGCGTACGATAAATGGGAAGGCTTTTCAGGACGTTGCGGTCTGACTGGTCCTGTCTAACAACCTTTCAACTGCGCCTGTGACGTCCCTCCTTGTAGCCAGAGAGTTCGCGTCCTCATCCTTTCGGAATGTTAGTGGAGCATTCTACTGTCGCGCGGCTCCCGCTGACGGAAGTGACGTCACGACCGTGTACACGTCCTTCAGAAGAAGCGATGGTACTTGGATACCCCGGGGTTACTTCCCTCACTTTGTTCCCCTTCTGTCGCTCTCTCAAATACAACAAATGCCTTGCCCTTGTGCATAGTGAAATGATCATGGCGGTATAGCTCCGTATCCACCACATTTCACCATGGATATCACCTATAGTCGATTTCAGAAAATTCAGTTGACTTTTTTTTTTTTTTCATTAAAAGGAGTTCGTTTCTTAAACGCATCAAATCATAGAACCCACTGTGGCTTGGTGCGTTATCTCATTATTATGATCTTCTTATAGTGCTTCATGAGGTAGTGTAAAAGTTCTCTCATTTGAGCCCGTTGTCGTTCATACATAATCGTTTCCGAATTGTGAAAAGAATTTCGAATATACAGACATAATATATATAACTTGATTTTATGATTATTTTATGAATATACATAATATTTCGAAATCTAGGCCAATGTATACACATAGTGCATAAGTAGATTTGAACAGCTTTCATTAGCACAGCTAAGCACAGCTAAAATACATTTCAAGACACTTCCGTTGACAATTTGTGTTACAGATCTTTTCCGTTTAAATCACAAAAGAGTTTTCAAAGCCATTCATTCTGCTTTGTAGTCTTCTCCTACAGGCACTGTTGCACTCGTGTTAATGTCCAGTGCATTTTGCATATTTTATGTATAATGTCTTGTAGCGGTCTGGGGTTTGTGTTTTGTGTTTGTGTTTGTGTTTTTCTGTTCTTTATCTAAATTTTGTGTAGTTCATAAAGTGGAGATAATAATAACTTGCATTGTACGTGAGTCTCAGTCATGTCAGTTGAGGGACGACGGGCTACAAAGTATTTAGACAGACTTATTTCGTTTATCCGTTTTTCTTAAAAGCACAATTTTGATGCAATATTTATAACTTGGCGGTGATTACTTGAATATGAATCGTTGTCCTTCCGTGACGTCACGCACTGTTGACGCCACCGAAACTTAAACAATTGATAATGTTTGAACATATTGTCCGATTTTCCTCAAATTATTTCACTAACGGGGGTCTACTGATATTCCTGCATTCACTGAATGAATATTATATTCATGATGATATAGCAATATTTGGATTTCATCCCCTTTATCTATATAAAACCTATAAAACATTATTGTATATTAGTATAATTCTATCTACATAAAAACCTATCAAACATCATCGTAAATGAGTATCCTGCGTGCCGAAATGAATATGGGCCTAGTATACGACAGCATTTCCGTCATTCAAAGATTTTTTTTTCCTTTTAAAATAGTTATCAACTGGAACTTTGTCGCTCAGATTTAGAGCGATCATTTCAAGGTCTTCAAATGAAAACAAGACCTACACCAGTTTAAAGCCCAATATTTCCAAACTGTTGACGTGACATAAAAACGAGAAAACTATAGAAAATGTTACATGAACTGGATTTTCTATATTTCAGTGTCCTAATTTCTACTGACCTCCATGTAATTCTAATATTCTTACAACAGCTTTCTTCAACTCTAGAGATGGACGTGTCACTCGTACGGTCAACATCGGAGACACGGGAGTGACCATCGAGATGGTAGAATCGATAGAATGTCCGAAAAACTTGATTACTTGGAGAAAGGATGGCAGCTTGCTGCCGACAGCACTCAACGCTGCAGTTCTCTTTCCAAAGCCAGTTGTTCCAGCAGACGAGGGTTTATACAAAATCAACTGTGAAGACCCTCGGAAGAGGGGCAGAGGAACATTTTACAGGCTCATTGTCCGAGGTATTTGTCTCGTCCCCCATATTCAGGGTACTAATTTGTTGTATCGATGTAGCCTTACAACGTAAGGATGTACAGTGCACTCCCGTTATAACGAACACGGTTATGACGAAATTCGGTTACCACGAATTAATTAATTGTGTATTTGTTCGGTTTTAACGAAATTTCGATAATATAACAAACGAAAACTGCCGATCCCGAGGACTTTGTTATAACGGGAGTCCACAGTACGAGATGTACGCCCCACTTTTACAGAACATAATTCCGAAGTTTCGTTAATCCGAAATAAACGAATCTTGTTTTTCCAAAGTTTCGTTAGTCGGAAAATGAGAGTTAAACAGAAAACGAAATAAGGGTCGTAATTCCGAAGGCTCTTTAGAACGCAATTTCTTCTTCTTCTTCTTCTTCTTTTGATAAATGAAGGTCTTAATAAGTTCGTACTAAACAGTCAGGCCGCAGCACGTATGCTAATGAACCGATCCGGCAAGATTTATTCAGCACTCTCGTTGACGATCTTTGCGTTCAAAAGGTGTCTCGTCGTGCGAGATTTTGCGAGAGTTTGACAGGGCTATGGTTTTCACAGTGTAGCGACTTGTACATACATTCGTCATGGCTACAAGTCGCGATAAATTGTTCTGCAGACTTTGATCTTTATTTTCGTACTAAATTTGCGTATAACATCGGATCTTATCATGACGATATAATCAGCTGAATTTGCGTGAATTTTACCTGCTTTTCATGGAAGATTTTGTCGTCTAAAGTTCTTTTTTGGTTCCTGACCGGTTTAAGAAACTGTTGTTTCTGACTTTGGCTTTTTCGTAGAGAGGAAACTTAGATACTCATCATAAAAACATTGGAGTCAAGGAGATGCAAACATGATTTATACTAGTTTTTCTGTTTTGAAATGTCTGTATGAAATTCACTCCTAAGCCGGAATTATGCTCCACACAAAGTGTACAGTGGCGCGAAAGAGCTCTCTCATTGGACAGTGCTTGCATCCAGCACTTGAACTTGGCTTGAACTACACGCGTGCCAAGAAACCGCAAGTGGAATCAAACCGTTATGTAGCAGCGTAATGACGTAATGCAAGCGCTGAATGCAAGCGCTGTCCAATGAGATAGCTTACTCTTGAGATTGCACGGTTTCAAGCTAATCAGCACTGACATCGATGTATATTTTACTGGTTCCTGACCGGTTTAAGCAACAAATTGTCAAGATATTTACATGGATAGAAAGATTAAGAGATAGACTACCAAATAATGCATTTTCATTGAGATGCAAAATGAATTTGGTATTCTTTTGACGTCTTGAACGTGTACTGCACGAATTACTTTTTTCATCATTTTTCAAGCTCAAATTACGCTATGATATTTTTCATTTACAATAATTTGAGTAACACGTGACGATAGTTTACATATTTTCCTTGAATTTGATACCAAATTTGTGAATATAAGGTGTATTTTTGTTGCCGAAAGCCAAAGGACAAAATCCCCTTACTCAGCTCATTAGTATGCAAGCCTCGAGCGGGGCTTGCGTACGAGTTGAATAAATACGAGCGAATTATCGGGTGCTGCGGTCTGACTGTAAAAAACAGTGTTATGCGTAAGGATTTTACGTCGTTGTGTTATTTACAAACTTGAACAGTGTGAAATAACATGGAAGTAAAGTGTTTCTGGCATTGAATCTGAAGACGCTCTGTGGCTATCCACGACTCAAACTCTTTTTTATTTCCCTTCTTTCATTTTTTGAGGTTTATTTTTCATCTGCATTTCCAGACATTCAACAGATTTCTGTTAAACTCGATATTGAAAACATCATTTGAAATTGCAACATTCCGATTATTTGTGGAAATATTTGTCGTTGGGGGAGGAATCACACGATTTAGAATGGCAAAAGTCACTAGAAAGAATGTTTATATTATATATATATATATATATAATAATGTCAGAATTCTAGAATACGCTCTATGCTTATGCATGAAAGTAGGCCCTATATAATTTATATATACATAATATGCGTTCATTTCAACTTAGGCAAAAAGACAGACAAACAGACAGTGATGGACAGACAGACAGACAGACAGACAGGGAGATATGCAGGTACATGTTTTTACTAGCAAAGATAGACCCCCTATATGTTTCATACTCGTAGATTGCCCTGCCGGTAAATGGGGCCCACCCCTATGTCATGGAGTCTGCGATAAATGCTACAACGGAGGAATATGTGACGACAAGTCTGGTCATTGTGTGTGCCCGAACTCTTTCCTGGGACCCAATTGCCTACACAGTAAGTGCTTTTGATATTGTCTTGCATTAAAAGAAAATAGTCCTAGCTCCAGAAGAATAAATAAGTACATAAATGAATGAATAAAAAAAAAAGGAATCATTCAATGAATCAATGAATCAATCAATCAATCAATCAAAATCAATCAATCAATAAAATAGAATGAAAAATAGTGCTCAGTGAAATCTGCCCTTATTTTCTATTGCTGTGCGCCGTTGCAGATGTACTTGAAATCTGCCCGTTGAGGTTGACACCTGCGATTCTTTTGTTTCCTCTACTCCCCCCCCCCCCCCCCCCCGCCACCACACGCGCACAGACACTTTATTTACAGGGATGGTAAGGTGAGGATTCTGCTTTTAACTTTTTGCGAGATACTTAAAAACCACTTTATGAATGTTAAAGGGCATACAATTTGAACTAAAGGATAAACAGAATAGATGTCAGGTGTCGGAATTTTAGATTCACTACACTCGATCGCACTTAACCGTATTGTGAAATAACGACGAGTTGACAAATCACAGAAAAGAAATAATTCATGGGTCTTCAAAGGGGATCTTAGGTCAAATCAAACCAAATCAAAGCATTTCCGTGAAAAATGGGATTCTATACAAGAACGCTCAAGATTGAAGAGGGCGTCCTGACTTGAGAATATAAGTGTGCAGTAAAAAGTAATGCTCTGAAACAGACAAAAAAAAAAGCTGCTGACTCGATTATGAAGGACAGTTTGTTAACACATATTATGTCGATCATTGAGGAACTTCAAAGCGGACAAGATTTGAACAACCTAGTAAAGAGAGAGAGAGGAATACGCGAATGTATGTGTGTTTGTTTGTGTGTGTAGGTGTGTGTGTGTGTGTGTGTGTGTGCGTGTGTTTGTGTATGTGTGTGTGCGTGTGTGTGCGTGTGTTTGTGTATGTGTGTGTGCGTATGTGTGTGTGTGCGTGTGTGTGTGTGTGTGTGTGTGTGTTTAAAAAAGAAGGTGATTCAGTAGCACAAGGCAGTGTGTGCGTAAGGCAGATATGGATTGGCTTGAAGTTACTAAGTAATCAGAAAGCCTTTTCTGAGATATTCATGCAACATTCTATGTCAAGTAATACGCTACGCATGGTATGATTTGTATACATATAGGACTATATTGTACTGTGTGTAAGAAAAATATGATTTAGAAGCACAAGAGATAAGAATTCAGCTGCTTATTTTTGTTCAAATTAATTTAATTGTAAACATGGGCCTGATATCGATGGAATTCTAATAAAGAATATCATATTTTTTAAGTTTTTTGGTGTATTATTCTGTTCGCACTGCAAGTATACACTCAACAGTAACACGTTCCCATTAATCGAAGTTCCAGAGGAAAATGAGAAGCGAGGACACAGGTCGTACATGGTAAATTGGAGCTTTATTCGAAGACGTTTCACATGAGCAAGCCGTTTAGCGAGTATATCATTTTACAAAACTCAGCACTCGGTATATCGTGTACAACATAAGCAGTGAGGTGACTCACCTTGCTGGTATATTAGCAGGGAGGTGAGACTAAACTCTCACCTCCCTGGTACACGGGAGGGTGCCTTTTTTAATCAAAGTTACAAATCACTGGTCACTTTCATTGACAGCGATCACTTGTGTTCAGATTATTTATGGGCTGCCTTACGCGGCAGCCTCAAAAGTGGAGTGAGCGTCAGGTGGTGTCCGTTGACAAGCCACGAATGATTTTATTTTTATTTTTATTTTCATTTGTGGGGGGGGGGGGTAGGATAATAGTGCTGCTTGATATAATGATGTGTACATAGGCCGTGAGGTAAAAGAAATTTCATTTTAATTCAATTCAATTCGACTTTATTGTCCGTTTCTGGAAATTTGTTTTGTTAGCATGCATACAAGTTACATCGATACATACAATATACAGAGCACACGTTTAACATGGATACATAGACATGATAAACACGCAAGAGATATACAGCAATACAATGTCAATGTCATTGTCAGAAATATATAACATTAAAGAAATATTAATATGTATAAATCAAGTTGTGTTGGGTGTGGTGTGCATTAACATACATAAGTGTGTAAACATGTATCAGATTTATAATAACTATATAAAACTTTTAAACAATATAAATTAATACATCTTTACGTCTAAATAAGTGATGGTATATATAAAAATCTCGAAGGCTATTTATGTGCGTGTGTGTGCGTGTATATGTGTATACGTGTGTGAACGTGCAAAAATGTAAGTCTATGATTTTTGACAAAACCGTATAAATTACATCCATACGATTGTTCTTTTGTTTTTGTTTTACAACAGCTGAGATACTGTATGATAGTAATTAGCTAGTCAACTGTCAGGATGGCGTTAACAGCTGTCTGTGAAGGGTTAGTGTGTAGGATCGCATTTGTATAACATCAAAAATCTACGGTTTAAAGATGTTAAAGCAATGACAATATTCAGTGAAACATTGTGCCAACATCGATCCATGTGACGTTTACATGAATGGTTAGTCCAGCGTGGCACGACATAACTATGTGCATGTATAAGGTTGAGCCAACATTGGTTCGAAACCAAGATGTTGACTCCACTAGGAATTAATCACCTACACAGTGTTCAAAAATTCATTCTGCCCCCCTCCCCCGCAGAAAAGTGGTGTTTTGATGTGCTCGTCACTTAATTTATGAAGAGTATTTTGATAATTTGTAAAGAAATCATTGAGAAATTTTTTGAAATGTATTTTCCATGATGAAGCAATAGAACTGATGTCACAGAGGTTATTTGTAAAATATTTGGAGTGATTACTATAGAGGATGAATTTGAAATGGAATTCAAACATGTATTTTAAAGGTCCTGTTTACCGTTGAGAACAGTGATTTAAAAAATGTTCAAGATATCACTTTTGATGCATATTATGTGTAGGTCATTTCGTTGTATCACAAAACATCCCACCATATAAAACGTTTTCAATAAAGCATGAAATATAAGGAGATATCACTATTTTTCTCACTAAAACATAACTGTAGACTGTTTAATCTGGAAACATTTTTATCATAACTATTGTACACATTTTGTATATCTAAAAATATATAACATCGATGATAATGGTTCAAATATTTACATTGGCTGTTTCTAAGACCCTGTTTACAGTGCGAGGCTCGGCCGCGGCTCGGCCGCGGCCGAGCCCAGCCCAGCTTCAATGTAAACGCACAAAAGGCCAAATGCGAGGCCAATTTTGGCCTCGCATTTGGCCTCGCTCTGGAGGTGGTCTCGGCCGCGGAAGGGCCGCGGCCGAGCCTGGCCTCTTCTTGGTGTAAACGCAAACTGGGCCAAATGCACGGCCAATTTTAGTCTGGCTTCCAGACCCTCTGCCCGTAATATTTCGCTATTCACGATATTACCACCGTCAACGTGGAAAACTAGTATAGTTTAAGGTGGTTTTGTCCTGCAAAGGATTTTTCCTTCGGCAAAGGCCTTTGCCCGAACGGCGACTTCGTCGCCACGGAATCCAGTTGGCAAAGGGTCTGAAAACCAGGCTATACCAAATTGCGTTTGTTTACAAGCAGAGCGCCACTACGACAAAATATTGAAAGGTTTGAATTAAAAGCGCGGCCGAGCCCAGCAGTGTAAACGGACAAAATTGCGAGGCTCGGCCGCGCAATTGAGGCCACGAGCCCGGCCCCACATTGTAAACGGGGTCTATATCCCTAACGCACATTTAAGAACTATTTTGAAGCACCAATGCTGGGTTTTTGTTTCATATGCAAAAGGTAAATGATGCCTTCACGTTAGAATATGAAATTTTGCATACATGTACTTTTTTTTCTATTCTCTTGTATAGGAAGTCGCTGGAAACGTCATAGATTGCCTGATTTTCTTGATCGATTATAATTTGTTGAAGATTAGAATGATACATTTCTTAAGAAAGTTTTCCTCAATCTTTAACCAATAATATTTTCTTATTTGCCAAGGTTTTTTTAATTTTTTTTTTAAAGAAGTTATCTTTAGTTTGGACTTCCCCTTACTTTAGGTTTCAAACACAGACATGTAAATTCATCTATTTCAACGTTTGACGTTGTATCTCAGATCAGCAAAAGTTGTCGATTTCTACAGCCTGGATGCATTAGGATGCGTGCAGAAAATGCACAGAAATTGGTTAGGAAAAACATATAGCACTAATGTAGTCTTATGAGCGGTTGAATTGGTAGAAAGGGATGGAACAAACTTTATGAACATCCCAGCTAGCAGACGGAGGTAAAAAAGACGTCTCAATTTGGTTGCAACTACATGGTCAAAGTTGTCGCAAGTCTTAAAATGACCAGAAAATTACGTGATTTCAACGTCTCTTTGAAACGAATTTATCACGTCATGTTATGGACATCCTGATGTGTTACGTCAGTTTTCCGACATATTTATTACCTAATAATGGTGACATATTGATGACGCAATCTACGTTGGTTTGCAACGTATTCATAGCGTTATTTAAATGACGTCTTAATACCGTAATATATACTTTGTTTTACAACGCATTTATGACGTCATATGAGCGACGTATTAACGTGAAATTTTCTTCAGCTTTGCGACGTATTTATAACGTCATATTAGCGACGAACTAAAGACGTAAAATTCAAGTCAATTTTGTGACGCATTATTCACGTCGTATTTACGGCGCATAAGTGAAGTAAAATTTACTTGCTTTGCAACGTATTTATCACGTCATATTAATGACGTATTATAACGTGAAATTTAGGCTACACTGTTTTGGGACGTATATATGACGTTATATTAGCGACATGTGAACGTTATGTTCCCGTCAGTTTGCGACGTCTATGTGACGTCATATAATTAGGCATACGAATTACAGAGTTTTATAGTTATATCAGTTTGTTTGCAATGTGTTTATCACGTCATATTAATGACGTATTATAACGTTAAATTTACGTTGTTTTGCGACGTTTTTATGACGCTATATTAACGACATGTGAATGTTATGTTCACGTCAGTTTTGTGACGTCTTTATGACGTCATATAATTAGGCCTACGAATTATAGTTTTGTAGAGTTATACATCAGTTTGTTTTGCAACGTATTTATCACGTCATATTAATGACGTATTATAACGTGAAATTTAGGCTACATTGTTTTGGGATGTATTTATGTCGTTATATTAGCAACATATGAACGTTATGTTCACGTCAGCTTTGCGACGTCCTTGAGACGTCATATAATTAGGCCTACGAATTATAGAGTTTTATAGTTATATCAGTTTGCTTTGCAACGTGTTTATCACGTCATATTAATGACGTATTATAACGTTGAATTTACGTTGTTTTGCGACGCATCTATAACGTTGCATTAGCGACATATTAACCTTATGTTCACGTCAATTTTGCGACGTCTTTATGACGTCGTTTCATTAGGCCTACGAATAGTTTTATAGAGTTATATTGCTTTGCTTTGCAACGTATTTATCAATGTTATGTGTAAACGTACCGTCCCCTCTAGCAAGAGGCAAAACACTCTGTCCCTCGGATAGGACATAAAATGGAGGTCCCGTGTATGAGAGAGTCACAGCTCATGCACGTAAAAGATCCCGCTTCATTCATTCATCGCAAAGAGCAGGGTGTCTAACCCGGTGAAGTGGTCCCACCCCACATCTAACTGGACCCCATGGAAGACCAGCTTAGTGTAGCTGAATATGGGCTATCTAGCCATCTTCACAGATGGAAAATGAACAACAACAACAACGTCATATTAATGACGTATTATAACGTTAAATTTACGTCGTTTTGCGACGTATTTATGACGTTATATTAACGACATATGAACGTTATGTTCACGTCAGTTTTGCGACGTCTTCATGACGTCATATAATTAGGCCTACGAATTATAGTTTTGTAGTTATATCAGTTTCTTTTGCAACGTATTTATCACGTCATATTAATGACGTATTATGACGTTAAATCTACATTGTTTTTCGACGTATTTATGACGTTATTATATATAAGCGACATATTAACGTTATGTTTACGTAAGTTTTTCGACGTCTTTATAACGTCATATAGTTAGGCCTACTAATTATAGAGTTTTATAGAGTTATATCAGTTTGCTATGCGACATATTGTCGTCAGAGTGACAACATTTTCACGACATTAATGTTGTAAGAAAGACGTCGAAACTGTCAACAATAAGACGAATTTTTGTTCAAATGGAAGATATAAAAATGACGTCATTATTTAGACTTCAGAAAGGCGCAACAATTGTCGTTTGTTTAACGTAAATAAGCAAAGAAAGCAGACATCATTTAGACGTCTTATTAAACTGATGCCAGAAAGTCGTATTTCTGCTCAAATGGATGACGTCTAAAAGACGACATATTTGTGACGTCTTTCTGACGTCTGGGTTGTTATACAAAGACGTCATAAAGACGTGTAAATTACTAATTTAAAGACGAGACTGACGTCAAAAAATCTTTTAGACGAAAATGAGCAAAGATACTGGACGTCATATAAACGTTTCAAACTGACGTCAATATGTCGTATTTTTGATCAAATGGAAGTTGTCCAAAAGACGTCATTGGTGGTCATATAAGAGTCGTCTTAATAACGTATAAATCACAATTCTAAAGACAAGATGTATGTCAGAACGTTATGAGCACGTCGTATACACGTCAATTCATGACTTTTTAACGTATATTGGAAAAGAAAACAAGGAATACATCTGAAAGACGCCTTTTCTTCAAGAACAAGGGTAATGGACGTCATTTTGACGTCATTTTGAAGTCGTGGCCAGTTGGTTTATCAGTATTTTAGTTTAAGATCTAATAAAGCGCTTGTGAGCATCTCAAGGTACAATCGCGATAAAAATCTAACCTACCCTACTCCTGCAAATGTCCTAAGCCTTACATCTACGTCTACAACCTATTCATATACAGGGTGGCCCAAAAAGAACGGAACGCATAAGATCTTTAATCTCAGCAGTATTGTTGCAAATATATCATTATTTTGCATACTATTGGAAAGGCCATTCTTTGTACAACAGAATGACACCAAGTTCTTTAATTTTGGTTAATGCGTTATGATTTTAGGACCATTTTTGTCAACCCTTGCAATTTTCAAAATGTGATCATTTTGCACTCTAAGCGATACCGAAATTAGCGACAATTCGGCTTGTAATAGAACCAGTAGCGTTCACAGTGTGTGAAATGTGAGGCAGACGTGTGATTGTCATTGTCCGCCACACATTCCACACATTGTGAACGCTACTGGTTCTACGACAAGCCGAATTGTCGCTGGTTTCGGTATCTCTGAGAATGCAAAATGATCACATTTTGAAAATTGCAAGGGTTGACAAAAATAATCCTAAAATCATAACGAATTAACCAAAATTAAAGAACTTGGTGTCATTCTATTGGAAAAAGAACGGCCTTTCCAATCATATTCAAAATAATGACATATTTGCGACAATATTTCTGCAATTAGAGATCTTACGCGTTCCCTTCTTTTTGGGCCACCCTGTATAGTTGCTAGCACGTTTAAGGGGAAAAATTTGTAATGCTTTATGACATGGTTACTAAACTAGGTCACAGCAGGCTCTATCTTGAAATATATAAATATGTGTTCATAAAACACGCTGAAGTTTGAGTAACAAACATTTTTATGCCTCCGCCACGAAGTGGTGCCGGAGGCATTATGTTTTCGGGTTGTCCGTCCGTCCGTCCGTCCGTCCGTCCGTCCGTCCTTCCGTCCGTCCGTAATGAATTTTGTGGACAAGGTAACTATCAAAACCTGTTGAGGTATCCTAATGAAACTTGGCATATATATGTATTAGGGGGTGAAGTTGTGCCTATCAACTTTTGGGTGCACATGCTCAAGGTCAAAGGTCAAAAGGTCAAGGTCAAATACATAAAATTTCCCTATTTCCACCATATCTATTGAATGCCTGAAGATATTTTCTTGAAACTTAGTGTATACATGTATTACCCGATTAAGATTCTCCGGTGAAAGTTTGGGTCATGAGGTCAAAGGTCAAAGGTCAAAGGTCAAAATGTCAAGTAAAAATATCAAAACTTCTTTTTTTTTCTCCATACCTTGGAAAATTGTTCAAGGTATCTTCATGGAACATAGTATATACATATACTGACTGGAAGTCATTATCTAGAGAATGTAGGGTTCATGGGGTCAAAGGTCAAGTGCAACACTTCAAAATTTTACTATTTCCCTCCTATCATGCAATGCCAGCAGGGTTTTTTTTTTTTTTGTTGTTTTTTTTTTTACACTTGGTGTATGCATACATGTCTAACCTAATAGAAATTCTCTGGAAGGTTTTTTTTTTCTTTTTTTGCCTCAAAGGTCAAAAGGTCAAAGATCAAGTGAAAGTGCTGAACTAACTTTTTCCTCCATTTCTCGGAAGTGGCTCAAGTTATCTTGAAACTTAGTACATATTATGCATGTTCTACCTGAAAGTGATTATCTTATGAATTTTAGGGTCAAGGGCCAGATGGAAATGGTAACAATTTACTATTCAATTCAGAAATTGCACTTTTTCTCCACACCTGTACCTTGAAAATCACTCAATGCCTAAATGTATGAATGGTTCAAAGTCGAGTTAAAGTCCTTAAATCCCTAGATACATGCTCTCCTATTCATCCAATTAAACCTAGGTCAAGAAAGGTGAACATTCAACACATTTGTGACAAACTTGTCATTTCAATATTTTGCCGTTTTTGTGAAAATGTAATCACATATTGTCCACATGTACTATCTAGACCTATTGGGAAAATCATGCATTATGGCGGAGGCATACCAGTCGCCAAAGCGACATTTCTAGTTTAACAATAGACTGCACAATTTCTGACATTTTAATGATTATGACCAGAATGTTTACTTTTTCAGACGTGAACAACGACCAGCTGTGACCTCGCTTTCATTTTCTTTCAGAATAAATCTTGATTATCATACGTTTTTTACGTTAGCATACACAAAACTTTGCAAGTAACGATATACTGCACACCTACCACACCCACACAAACACATAAACACACAAACACACATTGCACGCACTCGCACATACACACAAAGACACACACACATAGTTCATGGAAGGTGCAATCATTGCACTTTCAGGCGCCCGCCTTCGAGTTTTCGGTGCAAAGAAAACATACACACACACACACACACACACACACACACACACACACACATTGTGCCAAATAACAACACATTATAAAACGATCGTTTCAAGTCGCTTCGACAAATGTGTATTACTCATAAACCCATGAACCCACCTGGGAATCTGTACCAGTTAATGCCAGGTGATTGTTTCTATAATATATCGATCATGAAGTTTCATAAAAAGTTAAGAGTATAACAAGAACTCGAGTTTTGGAGCGCCGACAATCGATACAAAAATTATTCATTTTTCTAGTTTTGGTGTTGTAATCACTGGATAAGGAGACTGCTAGAGTCCATGACGTCATGTGTGGACAACAATGTAAAGAAAACATGAAGAGAATTCCACAAAGAAATCATTTTTCATGAAAATTACACATTCCATCAACTTAATTGATACTGGTGTAAGTTATGTTAAAGGCAGTAATCATTCCCCCTACTTTCTGAAAGCGGTTTTTATGATCAAATGTTCTTTCATTACGCAAGAAAAGTGAAAACATGTTTTATGAATTTCTTTATATTTTCTTTATGTTGTTGTCCACACATGATATCACGAACTCAAGTATCCCCTTATCCAGTTGTACCAACATCAAAACGTTAAAATAGCATAACTTTTGCATTTTTTAAAATATTGTGCGATTTTCCTTTAACTGTCACTGATGTGTTTTACTAATGTTGCTGCTTTCACTCAATCCACATTTCTCTTTGGGTTTGGGTTTCCTTCACTTATGGTCGTTTTGGTAGAGGTAACGAGGCACTTGATGAGGAGAACTATAGGGTTGGCAGTGATAAAGTGAACATCCAAAAATATAGACCTATATATTTATATTGATAGATCAATTCAAACCGTACGTGATATTATAATTTTAAATGAAAATGAGTTGCTGTTTGCCTTATAAATGCTGTTTCAAAATGCCTTTATAAAGCTGATTGAATTAATATATCAATATAGAGATTTTATCGATCGAAATCAATGATTACTCTCCCCCAGCTTCTCTTCCCTCCCCCATCTTCATCTTGGATGTTAGTGCATGAGAATTTAATCATATATCTTGATCTACATGAACCTGAACTAAAAAGGAGCCTACTACGCCTTTCTGAATCATTTTTTTTTTCAAAGCACAATCATCGTGAGGTTGGAGAAGTATAAACCCAAATTAACCAAGTAGTGTATTCATGTTACCCAATTAGACATAATGCCCACTTCGAATCTGATTCTGCGTGGCTTAATAAACATGATCAATGTTAACAATAGCAATTGCTGCAGTTGTACGCCTATATAGGCCTATATAATACTTATATCATAATTCATTCCAAGCTTAGATTTCCAATTTACTTTTGCAAGATATTGATGAAAACTTCGAGTTTGCATCTTGTACTCCATGACTGAATTTCTCTTTTCTAATGTTTTCATCGAGACGCTCAGCGCTTAGAAACATTGTAATAAGCGCTTTAATAAATGATATTTATTATTATCATTAACAGAACGCGATGCCGATGGCGAAGTGGAAACACGCACACGCACACAACACACACACACACACACACACACACACACAAAGCCGTTGTGACAGTTCACAAGGCGGCGTGCCATTCTCACATTCTAATCTGATTCTGTGGTTAGCAGACGACCATGGTACTGTATACAAGAAAGCAACACAAGTATCGCAACCAACAGATCCTGTTTGGCACATGCTTCAAATATTTCTGAGCGGCGGCATCGAACATCTAGTAAAGGAAATAAGACAGTCCATTCTCTAGAACCTCCTTGGTAAAACCACTGACCTGTAGGTCAGTGTGTAGGTCAGTGTGTAAAACTGACAATTTGAACAGCACAAAGTTTAAAAGCACGCTGGAACACACTTTAGCGGAGGACTAAGTTTGAAAGATCAAACTATCACAGATTAAGAGATTAAAAAATAACTTGCGCAAATGTGCGCATCATTGAAAAATATTAGGATTTTAAGAGGATCTAATAATCATATCCTGTCAATTTGCGCATTAAGTAGAAACTATAGATACATGTACACATGTATAATGTCGAATTCTTTCCTAAACTCTTCTTTATCAATTCGAGCATTTCACTTAAGATTTTACAGTGAAATAAAGCTCATAATTCAATGAAAAGTGAAATGCATTCGTTGTCTCCAAACTTCGTCTTGCAACTATCTAGAGCGGTGTCCAGCGTGGAATGTTAGACATCCCATTGTCACGCGTTGAACCCAAACACGACTGATTTGTGTTTGCATAAATTACGAAGAGTTGCCACTCTTGTGTAACACATCCCTGATTATAAATGCTCTCCTCTGAAGTCAGGAGCGACACGGCCGTGGAGTTATGCGCTCAACTGCAAGTGGCACCCAGGTGTTTTGACAAAAGAAAAGGTGTTTTGACAAAAGAGCGCATCAGTAATCGGGACTAACGCTCTCACAGCAGAAAAGACCTCCCCCTGCTGCAGTTTGCTCTCTCTATGTGCTGGCAACAATGAATGTGTGTGCTTTTAATTGGAGTAGCCATCAAAATACAATATAAAATTGCCTTGTTAACTGCAAAAAGTAGAAAAATACACTGGAACACCCTTTATCAAAGCACTTTGTTTCAAAGATCAAATATGCCAAATTAAAAGATAAGAAACTAACATGCTGAAATGTGCGCATCATGGAAATATCAAGTGTTTAAGATCAACTAATTTTAATATTTTCTTTTAGATTTGGCCATTACGAAGAGAACAGAAATACAGGTGTATAGCTTTAGATTCTTTCCTAAATTGTTCTAAACAAATTATATAATATTTCATTCAAAAATATTACACTGAAATGCATCTTGTAATCCAATGAAGTGTTTCGTCTATAGGAGATGAGGGGCATCGAGGTTATGGCTTGAAAGCGTAGAGGAATGTTAGACATCCTGTTGAAATGCTTTAGAACCCAAACATGTGTTTGTAGGATTACGAAGAGTTGTTACCCCATCAATAGGCCTTTTCGGTTTGGGTGCTGTGTTGTAGTGTTTGTTTTTTTAATGTTAACGTGTATTTCAACCAATCCTGGTGGGCTTTAGTAAGTATGCCCAACAAAAGTTGGTTTATGCACTGACATAGCAACGCACCTGACTCTTGCATAACCTATTGAAGCATCTCTTCCTATTATCTTAGCAGCACCCGTGGTATGTGGCAGACATAAGCTACAGTGTTGGAACTGAATAAATCTACAACACATCCAACACATCCCGGCTCAAACAATCGATGGTGTACAAAATGTGCCGTGAAACAATATCTACTGATGTATGCTGGATTGTTGTTGTTTTACACCCTTGTGTGGTTTAGGTATGATAGATGTATTTAAAGACTTAAACTAGACATAATAGGCCTACTTTCACAAGTCATTCTTTACCCTCCATTAGAGAGTAAAGAGCTGCAAATTGTTGGATGTTGTCTGGTCACGTTATAGCAATATCACGTTTATAATGTGCACATGAAATGAACAAACTTACCATTTATCCATAGCAATTCTTCAAATTTGTAACAATATTGTACTAAGTAAAGTACCGACATGGTATGCGTCAAGAAAGAGGTATCAAAATCCGATCAGATTTAGAAATGAGAGTGGTATTTTTTTTTTTCTCTGCGAAATGTCTAGTTTACATTGAATTGTATGCCTCTGCCCTGCCACTGGTGCTAAATGCATCACGTGTCTTGGGGTTATTCTGTTTAGCCGTCCAGTCCCAATAAAATGATAGTACTATGACGGTCTCTCTATTTTGATTGGAACTCCTTCTCTTAGGCCATAACTTCATCCAATGTCCTATATCAAGATAGTAATATGAGTTGATGAAAATAACAGCCATTAATTGGCAAACTTTTACATGAGATTTTTAAAGGGGTGATTATAGGGTGAAGGTAAAATCACCATAAATGACTGAAAATACTCTTTCCAGCAATAATTTCAGCTTAGAATGATATTGTCAAATGTTGATATTGCTTGGTTTTGGATTACAATTCTAAATAAACTTTCGAATTACCATGGGGTGATAAGTGAAAGTTAAAGGGAAGCATTTTCCAAGAACTGCCCAGTGTTAACTGGGAAATGAGCTTTATTCAATCCAGAATTATTATAGCTATCAGATGTCAAAATAAAGAAAGGAATACAAGTATATTGACACGCTTAACAGCTTACTTCAGAGCATTACCATTAGTCGTCCCATGCTTTGAAGCACCAGACCAACTATAATCAGAGAGGTGTTGTCTATAGATAGAGTGGCAATTCGTTGTAATTCATGCAAATCGTTTGGGTTCTAAAGCATGCATTACAAGATTCCCCTGCGCTTCAAATCATGAATATACAATAATGTTGTGCAGTACGTGCATGTGTAATAATGATTTAATCAGGGAGGTGTTACAGAGATGGAGTGGCAACTCTTCGTAATTCATGCAAACACATGTTTGGGTTCAAGGCGTTACAATGGGATGTCTAGCATTCCATTACGCTTTGAAGTCATGCTCGGCACCGCTCTAGTTGCAAGACGAAGTTCGGAGACGAAGAACGCATTTCACCTTTTGTTGAATTACAAGCTTTATTTCACCGCAAAATTTTATATGAAATACTCGAATTGATTTAGAATAGTTTAGGAAAGAATTCAATATTATTAACATGTATTTTTATACTTTCTTCGTAATTCGCAAATCGAAAGGAAATGAAAATTAGGCCCTCTTAAAAACTTAATTTTTTCTATAATGCGCACATTTCCGCATGTTAATTTTTTATCTTTTAATAAGGGATATTTTGATCTTTCAAATAAAGTACTCCGTTAAAGCGTGTTCCAGCGTGTTTTTAAACTATTTGCTGTTAAAGTAGGTCCATGGTTTTACACTGCATTTTGATTCGCTACTCCAATTCAAGGTACACAAATTCATTGTTGCCATCACATTGAAAGAGAGAGCGAATTGCATAGTCCATGGGCCAAGACCCGAAAAATGGGTTGTTGGTACCATCTGAGGTGGCACAACCTTTTTGGTGTCATTTTGTTTGTCGGGCATAGATATGCTTATCAAGCTATGATAGCATTTCCAAATGAGTAGCTTAGTCATAATAAATGAATTTTTAACCAATTTGGTCTCGTATTTATATCCCTATACTTCTGAATCGAAACTAAACCGCTATACAAAGAAGAGCACTGCCTTCTGTATATGTCCACAGGTGTTCTGTTGTAAACGCGGTGCGCTTAGTCTTTATTCAAGGCAGCGAAGGGAATATCCAAAGGGGTATGATGTCCACAGCTGTCACGCGGTGCGCTTAGTTCTTTATCTAGACCAATGTACCGTTATCATATCTAAAGTTCCTCATAAAAGGGATTATCTATACTGTTTTTATACTACCCTATCAACAAATACATCAGTTTTAAACAAAAATCACTCTGTTCATTTACAATATCATTCATTATAATGTATCGTAGTGTACCGGTACATTGTTTTTGCATTATCTTATATTGTTGGAGGGAAATAAAGCGACATTGGCGTGGTATCAGCATTTTCACCGGAGCGTTTTCACAGGAAAATGATAAATGATTGAAAAATACGGTGAAATTCACTAGGAATTGCTTTTGTTGTTGTTGTTGCTTTTAGATAAAAGGATATACACTGTATCATACGCTTTGGATATTCCCTTCGCCGTCTAGAATAAAGACTAAGCGCTGTGGACATCATAACCTTTGGATATTCCCTTCGCTGCCTTGAATAAAGACTAAGCGCACCGCGTTTACAACAGAACACCTGTGAACATACCATAGAGCTGCATTTTACAGCTCTATGGAACATACAGAAGACTGTGCTCCTCTTTGTATGGCGGTTAGTTTCGATTCAGAAGTATAGGGATATAACAACGAGACCAAATTGGTTAAAAATTCATTTACTATGACTAAGCTACTCATTTGGAAATGCTATCATAGCTTGATAAGCATATCTATGCCCGACAAACAAAATGACACCAAAAAGGTTTTGCCACCTCAGATGGTACCAATATCTGGCCTGGCCCATGGACTAGCAGTAGGAGCAAATATTTCTAGATGTGAGAGCGCTAGTCCCGATTATTGATGCTCTCTTTTGTCAAAGCACATGGGTAACACCTGTAGTTGAACGCATAATTTCTCGGCGGTGCCGCGCATAACTTCAAAGGAGAGCTTTAGTTGCATCTCCTTCTCTAGCACCTCCCTGACTAATGTGTTCATGTATATTATTATTACATCATCGGATGATTAAATCAGGGATGTGCTAGAGAAGGAGAGGCAAAAGCTCTCCTTTGAAGTCATGCGCGGCACCGTCGAGAAGTTATGCGTTCAACTACAGGTGTTACCCATGTGCTTTGACAAAAGAGAGTATCAATAATCGGGACTAGCGCTCTCACATCTAGAAATATTTGCTCCTACTGCAATTAGCTCTCTCTTTCAATGTGATGGCAACAATGAATTTGTGTACCTTGAATTGGAGCAGCGAATCAAAATGCAGTGTAAAACTCACAATTTTAACAGCAAATAGTTTAAAAACACGCTGGAACACGCTTTAACCCTAACTAGAATAGGGCCGGGCTATTTAGGTAGTTGATAGAGCCGGGGGGGGGGGGGGGGGGGGGGCCTCCCAGGCCCCCCCCCCCCCCCCCCTCCAGATCTCGGCCGTCGACCGTGCGATCGCGACGGAAATTGGCACACACATTGCCTATGATGTAGTCTAAAATACCTTGAAGTTAATTTTTCAAAAAAAATTATCATTAATATGCTTAATTATGCTTATTTATGCATAATGATGCATGAAATCAGACTATTTGGTATAAATCACACAATAAAGCTCAAAACAGGCACATTTTTTTGTGTAAATATTCTTTTCAGTGTCCTTAGCCAATGTAATAAAAAAAATTGTGACATCAGAAAAAATTCTTAAGTATTTTATTGTTTTTTGAATTTCTTATGTATGTCTTTGTTTTTTCGACTTTATGTTTTTCGTTGTTTTTTCGATGAAATTTGTCCGCGACATCGCTCCGAACAAGAAAATATGTTATTCATTGATTTTAATCAATAAAACACCAAAATAATCATGCTTTTATGAAATTTGCCTGTAAGCACAGTTTGCATTCGAAATTGTACACGAATTCACGTTTTTGAGCAATTTTTGGTCTGACATGCATGTACATATTTATGCGTAATTTCAGAACCACGCGCCCGGGCGTCGCAAATTTGGTGTCAAAAGATGCGGGAGACTCGAAAGAAAAAAGTCATGAAACGTCGCGGCGATAGCTTTTTGCGATTGCGATACATCGCGCGGAACGTCGAGGGGGGGGGGGGCCTCGGAGGCCCCCCCCCCCCGGCCTAGTTAGGGTTAACGGAGTACTTTATTTGAAAGATCAAAATATCCCTTATTAAAAGATAGAAAATTAACATGCGGAAATGTGCGCATTATAGAAAAAAAATAAGGTTTTTAAGAGGGCCTAATTTTCATTTCCTTTCGATTTGCGAATTACGAAGAAACTAGAAATACATGTTAATAATATTGAATTCTTTCCTAAACTATTCTAAATCAATTCGAGTATTTCATATAAAATTTTGCGGTGAAATAAAGCTTGTAATTCAACGAAAGGTGAAATGCGTTCTTCGTCTCCGAACTTCGTCTTGCCACTAGAGCGGTGCCGAGCATGACTTCAAAGCGTAATGGAATGCTAGACATCCCATTGTAACGCCTTGAATCCAGACATGTGTTTGCATGAATTACGAAGAGTTGCCACTCCATCTCTGTAACACCTCCCTGCATTAATTGCATCAGTTATACTTCAGCACATCCATTTACAATCTTTGTTCAAAAACTGTGGAGGCGTTGCATATTACAGGCAGTTGTCGTTTTGCAAAATTTTTGACTGATTCCTACGATGCCAACATATTGTAGAATGTACTTTTTTTGTTGTGCTGATCACATTAATGATGATGATGATTGAAAACAACAATAACAATAATAGTAATGATAACAGCAACAACAAAAACAACTAAGAACCGGCATGAGATCACTGTACACTGACACAAAATCCGCAACCTGGGATCACTATCAAAAAGGGTAGGGGTATTCCACCTCAGGACCATTGTCTGGGTGTCAACTACACACTCCCACACACACCAATTGACTTCTGTGTAAAGTTAAAGTTTTGTACAGAAGGTTGAAAATAGAGCAAAATCTGAAACCTAACTGAAAAATTAATGTTTCATTAAATGAAAATGAATTATGCTGTCATTTTAAAATTGCCTCCAACAAAATTGTACGCTATTCAGCTATTGCTCATATTAATGTTATTGTTATCTGATATATAGTTTTTGAACAATAAAAGGATCAAAAGTGGGAAATGTTTTTTTGTAACACCTAGTACCTACTATATACTCAGGGAGGTGTCAGAGAAAGGATGAAATCTCTTCGCAGTTTGTACAGATTTTGCGTAGGTTCTATAGCATGACAATTTGATGCTTAGCATTCCACTGGCTTTGATATTCCATGCGCCAAACCGCTCTTCCACAGAGTTTGGATATAGAGACAAAAAAAATGATCCTTGATTTAAACAATTTTAAGCTGTATGTAGAGGAAAAGGTGAACTCCCGTCTGGAACTTGATGGTAATCTTGTACGGAACAACTACTTTAAATTTTCTTCAAATCTCCTTGTAATTAACACCCCGGACTGGCAGATATAACCGTCTTGCGCACAATGTGCGTGTTCTTTACCAGGTTTTGCACCTGAATGTTAAATCTTTCAAATCAAGTATTGACTAGTGCGTTTGTCTGCGTGTTTACTAGCAATTTACAGTTAAAGAAGTGCAATTTTTACTAATTTTCTTGTCGTGTCCTATATTCTTTGCACACAAAACAATTGCTGTCGAAAAAAAAAATAAAAATGAAGGGACAGCGCATTGCTGCTGGCTAGGAATGTGTATTTTAGGCATGTGCATACCTAAACATAAGTGTTGTCTTTTGTATCAAAGCAATCTATTAACACCTGCGATAGAGCGTATAACTTCTCGGCAGCACGGAGCATGAGTACAAACAGCTGACAAAGGAGAGATTCTTGTTTCTTCTTCTTTAACACCTCCCGGCTACTACCAGGGAGGTGTTAGGGAAGGAGTGGAATCTAAACTTTACCTATATACGCTTAGGTTCTAAGCATGCCAACTGAATGTCTAGCATTTCACTGGCTTTGGTGTTCCATGCGCCAAGCTGCTCTTCCATAGAGCTTGGATATGGAGGCCAAAGAAAACGTTCTTGATTTTTGCAATGTTAAGGCTGTATTTCAGAGGGAGTGTTGAAATCCTGCATGGGACTTAGTAGTAATCTCGTACGGAACAGCTACTTTAAAGTTTTCTTAGAATTTCTTTGTTATTAATACCCTGAACTGAAAAAGAAGTATTGATATCTTTTATAAAAGAAAGTTAACAAGTAACCATCTTGCGAACATTTCGTGCACAAATCGAGTTATATTGGCTAATGCGTGTTTCTGCTGTTTAGTAGCATTTTAAAATTAAAGAAAAACAATTTTTAACAATTTTCTTCGCGTGTCCTATATTCTTTGCATACTGAAAACAAATTCCTGCCGAAAATAGTGAAGGGGACAGCGAAGTGCTGCCGGCGAGGTATGTTGTATTCTAAGAATAATGCATACTTAAAGGGACTGTACAATTCTGCGGTTGAGGTGAGGATTTAGCTTTTAACGTTTTGCGAGATTTTCAGAAACCACTCAATGTGATGTCAAAGGGAATGCAATATTCTAGGGGGTATCAAAAGTTTATTTGATGAAAATCGGTTTTGAAATGCCTGAGATATCCAAAAACAAGGTGAAACAAAGAGATCCTAATAAAAGACGTGGCCTGCCGCCTCTTATTATTATCACTTTTATATATATATATATATCTCAGCTATTTGAAAACCAATTTTTATCAAATAAACGTTGAATCCTTCATAAAATTACATGCTCTTTCATTTTTCATAAGAGGTTTCTCATTATCTCACTTAGGAATGTTATAAACCTGAATCCTCACCTCAACCAGTATTGTACAGTCCCTTTAAACAGAAGTGCCGTCTTTTGTCGCGAGAGCGCATAACTTCTCGGCGGCACGTAACTATACACAGCCCTGTTGCTGTACACCGTGAAGACAGTGTCGCTTCGCACGGCGTCTGGTCGGGCTAGGAGCATGGGTATATACGAAGAAGAGTTTCTTATTTCTTCTTCTTCTCTTTCTCTAACGCCTCCCTGCTACCACTAATAATGATAATGATATCGATAATAATAACAATAACAATTATAATAATAATGATGATATTACTTCATCATAACTTAATTATTAAACTCCAGATCAACGTACGATGTACATCAGCTTGACAGAGTATGCACATTATAAATGCATTCTTAGCATTGGCACATCCCGGGAATGCATATAAGGGAGCACACATCTACTCCTTAACTCTTCTTACTTTTGGTTTTTGTATAAAACCCATCTATTTCATTTCGGTCCATGAGAGTGACAAAAAACACCCTCATTATGCATGGAGCCTAATAGGAGATGTGAGGCTATTATTTTAGATACTTTGTCGTTACCAAGAAACTGGTTGAAAGCTGCTGATAACTTGTTTAGTGTAAAATAGATTCTTGTTTTCTTTGAATGAGCACATCCCGTGGAGATTGGGTAGATCCTTTTACCTCCATCCCCTCTAATCCCTATACACACACATTCACACACATTTTTACAAGGATTTACAAATTCATAAATTTTGACAGATTTTTTAGCGATTTTCATAAACTTCCCTTTATCATACGCCTATATGTGTTCTACTGTTTCTGGATACTAAACGATTCACATTTATAAGCCTATAATACGGATATGTAATGACAGTGATGACAATAATAATAGTAATGATGATGTTAAAATTAGGCCTATAACACTTGTCGTGCTCCTCCGTGTTGCATATGCATATAATACATAGTCTTTGACAGTGACAAACAAACACACACACACACACACACATACACATTATTTATGCCATGAGTGAAAGCTTTTACATGTTGGTTTGATCATCATTCTTTAATACTAAATAAAAGCTGAAGTTACCGATGTTACCATCGCCCCTAGCCTTGTAAGACAAAACGAAACTAGAATTGTCGCTTTGGCGACTGGTATGCCTCCGCCATAATGCATGATTTTCCCAATAGGTCTAGATAGTACATGTGGACAATGTGTGATTACATTTTCACAAAATTGGCAAAATATTGAAATGACAAGTTTGTCACAAATGTGTTGAATGTTCACCTTCCTTGACCTAGGTTTAATTGGATGAATAGGAGAGCATGTATCTAGGGATTTAAGGACTGTAACTTGACTTTGACCCATTCATACATTTAGGCATTGAGTAATTTTCAAGGTACAGGTGTGGAGAAAAAGTGCAATTTCTGAATTGAATAGTAAATTGTTACCATTTTCATCAGGCCCTTGACCCTAAAATTCATAAGATAATCACTTTCAGGTAGAACATGCATAATATGTACTGAGTTTCAAGATAACTTGAGCCACTTCCGAGATATGGAGGAAAAAGTTAGTACAGCACTCTCACTTGATCTTTGACCTTTTGACCTTTGAGGCAAAAAAGAAGAAAAAAAAACTTTCCAGAGAATTTCTATTAGGTTACACATGTATGCATACACCAAGGGTAATAAAAAATAACCCTGCTGGCATTGCATGATAGGAGGGAAATAGTAAAATTTTGAAGTGTTGCAATTGACCTTTGACCCCTGACCTTTGACCCCATGAACCCTACATTCTCTAGATAATCACTTCCAGTCAGTATATGTATATACTATGTTCCATGAAGATACCTTGAACAATTTTCCAAGGTATGGAGAAAAAAAAGAAGTTTCAATATTTTCACTTGACCTTTTGACCTTTGACCTCATGACCCAAACTTTTACCAGAGAATCTTAATTGGGTAATACATGTATACACTAAGTTTCAAGAAAATATCTTCAGGCATTCAATAGATATGGTGGAAATAGTGAAATTTCATGTATTTGACCCTGACCTTTTGACCTTTGACCTCATGACCCAAACTTTCACCAGAGAATCTTAATTGGGTAATACATGTATACACTAAGTTTCAAGAAAATATCTTCAGGCATTCACTAGATATGGTGGAAATAGTGAAATTTTATGTATTTGACCCTGACCTTTTGACCTTTGACCTTTGACCTCATGACCCAAACTTTCACCAGAGAATCTTAATTGGGTAATACATGTATACATTAAGTTTCAAGAAAATATCTTCTGGCATTCAATAGATATGGTGGAAATAGTGAAATTTTATGTATTTGACCATAATCTTTTGACCTTTGACCTTTGACCTTTGACCTCATGACCCAAACTTTCACCAGAGAATTTTAATTGGGTAATACATGTATACACTAAGTTTCAAGAAAATATCTTCAGGCATTCAATAGATATGGTGGAAATAGTGAAATTTTATGTATTTGACCTTGACCTTTTGACCTTTGACCTTGAGCATGTGCACCCAAAAGTTGATAGGCACAACTTCACCCCCTAATTATACATACATGCCAAGTTTCATTAGGATACCTCAGCAGGTTTTGATAGTTACCTTGTCCACAAAATTCATTACGGACGGACGGAAGGACGGACGGACAACCCGAAAACATAATGCCTCCGGCACCACTTCGTGGCGGAGGCATAACAAAAGGAAATGTGAGGATGCCATCGGGGAAAATGGGCCGCTCTGATTGTTCTTTGTCTACTACTTGTTGCAGAAAATGAAATCGTTTGAACCAAGCCAGTTACCAGTTCCCACGAATGTACAATAGTGTGCAAACTTTTGGATATTGCTCCTGTGAGAAGTAAACATTTTTTGTTTTTTCTAACCCACCTGTTCAAATCCGGTATATTTCAATACTAACAATGCAGTGTACATGCATTAGCTATACATTGCTAGTCGGGCTAGCCTCGAGCATGCTGTCATGTCCCCAGCATGATCAACCCTTATCATAAATATTTCCATGAAATTTGAATAGCGCCTCTTGTATATGAGTAAAATGGCCGCACGCCCTTCTTTCTGTATCACGAAGATTACGTAATGGACCTAGCTTGTACTATAGAGGAGTCGTCGAATGGGGGGGGGGGGGGGGGTGCATCCCCACAAACATACAAACACACACACACACACGCGCACACACACACACACACTTTTTTTTAACACACAAAAACGGACGAAAACGGGGAAAGAAACATTGAAAAAAAAAAAACACTCTGAAGACTCCGGGATTTCTAGCGTTCTGCTATGGGATTCTCACCGTTGAATGGGAAAGGAGGGGGTTAGGGAGGGGCATTGATCCTTGACAAAACCAACCAGTAACAGCCCCCCCCCCCCCCCCCGCGGCTGGACCAAAGATAACGGCGCTCTTAGAAATTAAAAAAAAAAATGCCGCGGCATATCATGACATCCCCATTTCCGCCTTCAGAGACTGCATTACAAGGAACGCTCGAGAATAGGTTGCTTACCTCACGCATTGGTCGAATGGAAAAAAAGGTCATATTCCCTGGACCCCTCCTTGTATTTGGTGCTGCGTCATAAGCTGAACATGGTGCACGTTGACATCACATACTAAACACGCAAAAACGAACACACATTTAAAACACCTTTTGGAAAGTATAGATCTGTTCAGTTTTAAAACACGTGTATTACGTCATCCGTAACAGGGGGCTTCCAAAACAAGACGAAAAAAGAATGAGATTGAATTTGTTATGCAATGAGTCAGTTGTGCATTGCTATGCTATGTCAGTGCACAAACCCAGTAGGATCGACCGCTAGTTGTTAGGCATAGGGCTGCATGTACTTGACAGTCGTAAATATAAATCTAACCCCCAAATCTCTCAAGGGGCGACCAATGTTGTACAGAGGCGGATAAATGTCGGTCTGGTCAGTTATCTTCTCTCTGTACTGGTCGGGGATTAGGTAATCGCATAGACACCAATCATCAAATTTCCAAAAGTTAGAAAGAGACTAAATATTGCTTCACAACAGCAAATATAAAATGCGGGAGAATACTAAAATTTACATGGATAATGTCAATGCTGCTAACAGCATATTTATTCACCGACCTGCCTTCTCGTAGGTCTGAAACAGAGACAAGATTACACAAACTAATTTCTTTTCTTACTACACAATGGAACACATCACTCATCACTTAATTCTACACCTTTGGAGACCTTTACTTCTTTAACACTTCTTAAGGGAAGAGGAGGGGTTTTGTTAGTAGGGATATATGATGTTCATGGGTGTGGCCACTTATCTCGACGTCGGCATGGACGCGGGATGAGGATCTCGCCTGCGTCCGTTGAGCAGTCTGCTGTCACGACCTCATGAAACACTTCGTCACCATCACCGTCTACCTTATATCAGTCTGACAGGGCGATTCAACATCTCCGATGACACCAGTCGACTATTTGGAGTTCGTTACACCCCAGATTGGTGTAAACCAAAATTTTGTCTTGTCGTGGTGTACAGTTTCTCAACTTGTCGTGATGTTGTTCACCAGTTAACTCGTTAACTCTTGGGCAGTTCAACCAAGATCCCCGTCACATTCACAGCGTCGATAGAGTTTAGTTGATTAATATGGAGGGGAGCATGATGTACAAGGAAGGGGATCTCCTGACCCTATCTATGTGGTCTCCAACTATTCTTGACCTTCTCTATCTTCCGGTCTCTCTAATCACGTAGCTCCTCTGTTCTGTTTCCCCTCAAATAATCTTTGCTTAAACATGGTCTTTTATAACAAATTTACTATTGGCATCCTTTCCCTAAAATATTTCGTTGGCTAAATCTTATTTTGGGGTGTGATCTTCACTAGATATTAATTTCTTATTGGTCAAATATTTCATTAGCTCCTCCCATTTGTTTCTATGAAACTCCATTTTCTCTGATTCATCTCAATTTCCGATTAACACTCCCACTGTCTTTTAGTTTCTTTCCTTCTTCTCTGTAACCACTGGTCAAGACTTTATTGTTTCTTGGATAGCAAAACGATAATAATAATAATAATAATAGCTGGTTTTTTATATAGCGCATTTCACACACTTCAGGGTTTCAATGCGCTTTACAGACTATTATTACCCCGGTCACTGGATACATTATTTCCAACCAGCACTAACAGTGCTCATTCTCCACTCCCTGGGGAGCATTCCAGCCAGTCGCAGCCATTTTACAGGCGCGCACATGCTTATCAACCAACATAAGCTTTCTCATCCTACCGGGTACCCATTTATACTCCTGGGTGGAGAGCAGCAATGTGGATAAAGTGCCTTGCTGAAGGGCAAACGTGTCGGGCTTGGCATGGGCTCGAACCCACGAACCATACCACGCTCATGTCGTTCACAGACGAGCGCTCTTATCCACTCAGCCACGACACCTCCACGATAACCAATAACCAAACGATAAACCAAATGAATGCCAGAGTCCTTATGACGTCCAACGTCACCGTCATCGTTGTTCTGAGTCGTTGTCCCTGAATATGTCATTGGATTTCCTGTCTGACCCACTCCACTAAAGAACATTAAAATAAAAGTGAGAAATTCTGGCTGGAGAACGACCTTCTAGCCCAGAGGGTCATTCATGTTTAGGGATCAGCCTCGAGGGCAAAAACACGTCATTCCCGTAATTTGGATTGGGGCTTTGGGGATGGAGAGTGCAGGGGACTGACCACTAGCTGGAGAAAGTAGCCAATTTCAAACGCATAAATTCCTAAGACCAATAACTTTTATTGGGAGAGGAGAAGTGACGAAAAAAGAACTCTAGCTGGAAGCAAAATAAAGGGTTTCATCGACTCCAAGAAGGGGAAAAGACTGATTCATATTGACGTCACAGGGTGACTTGGAAAACAACTGTAATACTTCTGTTTTCTTTAACTTTCTATCCTATTCTATTCCATTCTTTATTATATGTGCTAGTAGCCATCTGGGCTACATAAAGTAATTCCGGTAATCTTTTATACATTTCAAATTTGATAGCCGTAACCGATAAAAAGAGTGGCTTCTAGATGTAGCTTCAGACATCTATTAATCTAACCGTGGGTATGAATGAAACCATTCTTTAAAAACATGATACCCCGTTGGTACGACTAAGAGTATTCATTGCATTAAGATGGCCCTATACATGCATGTTTACAGGCGTCACGACATCTTGAAAAGAATAGCTCATGCATGGTTGGGTCGCGGGAAATGCATAATATATGAATGCACAAGTAAACCCCGTAGAACCAGCCTACGGTTTGGTGACACTCGGGAGCAAAACATCATTCTGTCCATATGTAGTAACCGAGAAGATGAATATTTTCTCGTTTTTTTTATCGAAATTTGTTCAAAATAAAACAGAGGTTGAAAATAAAAAAAAGTTCGTTAGTAAACAATTTCATTTTCCATTTACTGATTGACGAACCGTCGGAATAACGAGCGTTATTTCATTTAAGAACTACAACATTCAGAACCAATCAACAAATGTTGGGGAAAATGAATTATTTTAACTTACGAATTTTTGAATGAATGAATGAATGAATGAAAGATTGTTTATTGATCATCAAACTTCACAGCCGAATGGCTGAATTGGTCTGATTTACATCGATAAAAATACAGTGAGACAAAATAAATTACATATACAAGACACAAAGAAATATAATTCATTAAGACGACGACAACAACAACAAACATCAGTACATCAATAGTGGCAATACATTAAGTATATAAATCACGTTACAACAAAGGTTGAGTTGAGTGAAAAGAAAATTAAACCCGGTTTACATATATATTATGTACCTTATATCCTCCATTATTGACATATCACAACTATTTCGGCTATTAAAAAGGTTAAGAAGAGAGAGGAGGCGTGGAAGGAGGAATGTTGAGAGATACAGAATGCTACATGAAGTGTGAGGCTGAGACAGGAACAGAGTGACGTGGAGAGAGGATATACTAACAGAGGCTTGGGGAGGAGAAAAGGGAGGCACAGAGGGAGAACAGGAGAAATGTAAGTATAACGGAGAAGAAGAAGAGGAGTGTGTAGGGGGAAAAAGGAAGGAAAGAAAGGTAAAGAAACTGTATGTATCTGGGTAAGAGTAAAAATAGACAATTCAAACATAATGAAAATAAAGATGTAAGCACATTATTGCACTTCAGTTGAAATAAGGACAAATAATGACATAAACATGTATCTATTTAAACTTCTA